>BQNB010026376.1:0-11928 GCA_026074375.1 Tanacetum coccineum | reverse complement strand
TTCTCTTCATCAAATGTTTATCATGCATCTTGCATGAAAGAAAAAACGAGTTACTCATTGGGAATATCTGAACATGAAAAAGTTATAAAAATGAACACTAGTGATGATCGAGTTAATTGTTATATTAGTTACTCCAGTATTATTCAAATCTTCAAGATATCAAACCAAATCTATGTTTAAATCCCACAAGTGAAGGGTTTATGTGCACTCGTTTATCGACTTCAAAGCAAGTGAATTATTTTTATGCATTCAAGACTAGTGTTAAGTTTTAAGATTTCACATTGAATGCGCATCACATGTTATCAAATATTATACTCATTTAGAACTTGATTCTTTCACCTCCCTTCATTTTTGCCTTCTTTTTCTCATATTTGTCCCCCTTTTTTTTGGGGACACCTTATGTGGATGTAAGTCGTTTTTAGTCGTATATGGATGATTATAAAGCAAGAAATTTATAACCATTAAATAGCAGAGATGATTTTTGAAACTCTTATCTCATAATATTCCTAATGAAAAAATAATTGTGTGGGTTGCTAGACTTTGCCAATTATAGGTATGAGTGTTATGTGCTACTCCGACTCCCAAGTGGGAGCTGTTGGAATATGGCAGTCGAATAACACGAATACATTACGAATATGTGAGCCTATTGGGGGCACACACGTTAATACACGGAGAACACGTTTTATACTTCACTTTAATAATACCAAGGACCGTAAATGAACAAAGCCCGAACCCCAAGGACATACCAAAGTGGCCGGTTCCTTAGAAGGTTCGAATAGGGGTGTTTGTTCGGTAAAGGGATATGGAGAACAAGGGAAGGAGGTATTGTGTTGCAACAAGGACTTGTCTCCTAGTTTATCTAGTCTAAGGGTTGATGAGTATAAATACTCCTCATCTCTCATTCATTCAATGCGACATACACAATACTCAAATCCTCAAAATAGTTTCTGGGTTTTCCTTGTTCTTTATTTTTTCCCAGCCGAGTTTGATAAAACAAATCAAGGGTGTGTTCGAGTTTCGGTTTAACCTTGTTACACTATTCGGTTAAATATTGTTAAGGGTTAAACGATTTCACTTGCTCTTCCAAGATAGACGATCAAGTATTATACACGAGGTGTTTTGTTTAATCTTCTGTTCGAAGGAAAAACTCTAAAAGAGTTTCGGGTTTTTGCTCTTATTCGGTCCAGGTTAAATTCGGTTGGATTAGGGTTTACAAACCCTAATTCGGTTCTTGTTTATTCGGTTACTAGTTCAAGAGTTTGCGTGGTAATCGGGATTGATACAAAGGTTGTTAGTTAGTGAAGTTAAGCCTAGCATAGCTTAACGTGTTCGGTTGACGTGATTGTGTGAGCAACCGTAGAGGCAATTATTTTAGTTGCTTGTTTCGTTTTCTTGATCAAATTATCAAAAGGTACGCGTTTCTATTTACCTTTTATTTTGTGTTAACCATATGCTATTACTAGGTCCTATCCGCTGCGTACTCGTGGCTAAACTAGTTACCTAGGTATTTAAATCCCAACAGTGGCATCACGAGCCACCTCGTTTTAGCTTTATGTGTTACACGCTTTGTTTTAATATATGCCTAGTTTACATGCCTATAATTAAAACATAGTCTATGATCTGCTGCGTTTAATATTTTATTTATGTTTTACTAGAAAAATATGACAACAATATTTAGATTCTTGCCATAAGATAAATAAAATAAGTAGATATTGATCCTGAAAACTATTAAAGGTTAATATAGGTTAAAAGGAAAATTAAGATTGTTAATTTAGCTTGAATGATCCCTTTTAATTAATTGCCTATTCCGGCTATAAGACCCACTCAATCACAATATGTGGTGAATGGGGCGATCTAGGCACTTTAGCAGAAAACCTAGTGAGGGTCTTATGGTTCTCCATTTGGGGAAGACTCGCGAGAGAACTCGGATTTTACATGTTTACATGTATGCTTAATGTCATCTTTTGATTATGAATCTTTGTATGCATGATTATTAAATGTCTAAATTGTTTACGCGCCAAATTTAATATGCCATATGACTAAAAGATGATGTTAATGTAGTCTATTAATTTTACACGCAAAATGCATGCTCATAGTGACCAACCATTTGTTTCGTGGAAAACTGTTTTTGTAAAAATTAATAAGACTAAACTACTGAAACTTGTTTTTCATGAATTAAAAACTGGACGCTATGGACTCATGGGAAGTACGGCTCATCCACTAGAACAGACTAGGTATTTTAGTCATTTAGATTGACCATATGACAAAAGTGAACCAAACCTCAAAATACGGCAATTTCGAAATTTGACGACAGAAACATAAAAAAAAATAAAGGACAAACCTAACAATTGGTGGACCAAACCACCCGGACTATTTTGCAATTTAAAAGGCGTTACTTATATATTAGAAGTTGTGTTGATTATTAAGTTAAGATTGTACTAATGTTTAATTTTTTTTTAATCATTGTGAGATTTCATGTCTTGAAATTACAAATTAGTAAATCTGTACTTGGAATCTCAAGACGATAATTTAATATCAATATTTAATTTTTTAAATTTTTCCATGATTTTCTAAGCTAGATCACTCACAAGTTAAAAAAGGATTTTTATTATGTTGGATTTATAGCATCAAACAGATTTAAAGCTTATATATGATCGTAACTGGAATTTACAGTATCCGATTTCATGAATAGTTTGAACCTTAAATCACCTCCTGGCTAACATTTGTGCTACTTTAAGTCAACATCGTAACTTCGCTCAATTGTTTCAAACCTCTATTCTTAATCTCATATGGAAAGTCTATGGTGCATCAAGAGGAGCATTACCCATTTGGTTCGCATCCACCTTGCTTGAAGAATTCTTCATGTTAGACTCCTTAAACAAAGAAAACATCTTGTCTTCAAAAGGTGCTTTATAAGACTAAAATTTTCTTTATAACTTTCTAGTAAAATATTTGACGACGTTAAACTATATGTTTAATTGCGTAAGTTATAAGATATAAAAGGGCGGTTAGCTGTTTTGAAAAAAATTGTAAATTGAAAGAATATAATTTACAGAGTTCGAATCTATTTGTAATTGTAATGTGTTAATTTTAATTGATGTATTCTGTCACTTTGTTTAGTTTGATCTCAACTTAAAAAAATTAAGAACAATTTTGGAATGGATAGTTGGTTTTCTTAATGTTAACTTATCATTGGTTACAATTTAATTGTAATCGATGTGTACCGAGTTTGGTTAGATCTCAACGTTATGTAACTCAAAAAAATTAAGAACATTTTCGGAATGAATAATTGGTTTTATTAATGTTAACTTATCGGTCGTTACAATTTAAATAAAAATGTGTTTACACAAACATCAAATCTAACTTTACATGTTTTGTTGGATGATCTATTGATCGAAATGATTTGACCAAACAAGCTACGTATCAAATTGTCTTTATATTTAAGTAGTTTGTTGTTTCGTAATGATTGGCTACATTTAGGGCCGTAAATAAACTAAACGTTTAGCGAACATTTTCATAAATCGTGCGCTAAAATGTTCGTTTATGTGTGTTTATGTATTGATTGAATGAACATTAACAAGAATTTATGTCCATTTAGTTAAATGAACGAACATGAACAAAACTATTATCCGTTCATCGCTTGGTTGAACAAAAATAGGAAATGAGGGTCGGTATAAAAAGAGATGACATGCACCTACTCTTTCATTGCAAGTTTTATTTTTTAATAACTCCTCTTTTAATGTAACACAAAAAAAACCGGTTTTTAAGTATTTGATTACGATAATGCCATAGTATGAGTTTGACTACGACTTTTATAAGTTTGAAGACGTTACGTGGTTGGTTAGTCAAACTTGGTAGTCTAACTATAAGTAAACATAATATGTAAATGGGTTTAGAAAGTTATTGTGTCACATTTATAAAAGATTAAGACTTAAAGGACTAAAGTTGTCAAGTGAAAAATAAGTTATATAAATTAATGCGACCATTATTGAAAGAAATGATCTTAAAGGACTTAGATTGCCAAATGGCCAAAGTTGTACCTAACTTACTTACAAATCCTGGAATTCTCTACTCAATTCCACAATATTGAAGTGTGTTTGTTTGTGTCGGCTTGGAAGGAAAAAGAGAGGGAAAACCATAGAAGATTAATAGTGAAATGTTAAGGAAATCAAGGTGTTATTCAAAGGTTAACCTTAGCAATGATCATACAAGGTAAGTAAACTCTCTTTGAGTTGAATTGAAGAATTATAAGTTAGGGTTCATGTAACCTAAATGAAAGGTTTTGGGTAATTAATGTTCTTAACCAATAATTAAAGTAATAATGATAATGGGTTAAGTTATATAATGTCAAATTAGTAAAATTAGAGATTTTTATCATATGATCAAGATGTGATCATATGATGTTAAAAAATGATGAAGGGTATGTTAATCGGTTGTGTAAACCCTTGATAACGATATTATATTTATATGTTGATAGGTAATTGTATTAATAATTGAGTAAAAACCAAGGATTGAAGATGATGGTGATACGCTTATGTTATTAGCTTGGATTTAAGGTAAGTAAACCGGTTATAATGTGAAATTATATAGATTTTACCATGTGTGTGTTATGTGGATAATATAAGGAAGTTTAGGATGCCTTGGTTAGAAAGCTTGAACTAATAGTAGATTGGAGACTAGTTGGACAAAGCTAGCAAAGGATGTGAGTAAGTCTAATTTGACCTAATGAAGGTATGTAATGGTTTATATGATATGATGTAATGTGTTTAATGTGTAATGTGATAGTTTTGATGAATGTAGTTTTATGTACTAATGATGGATAATATCATGTCATTGCCGTTTACTTTCTAATCCCGACGTGCAATCGCAACTCTGATCCAAAAAGTTTCAAAGCCTGCCGTTTATATGTTTGTGAGGTGGGTGGATCGGATCCTCGGGATGAGTCAAATTGACGGAATGGATTCTACAAATGCAAAATGTTGTCGTGCTCTATTAGTATTCTTATGTCATCGTTTACTGGCTTTAATATTAAACGCCAAGATTGTAATCCTAAGACATGTTTAATGGTTGCATTTAATATAACAACCCGTAATTTTCTAGTATTTTCATCAATGTAATATCTACTTACTACATTAAGTACTACTTTTTCACGGAAATATTTTTTGTTTTATTCCATTACATTATGCAACGTAACTTGCATCTCTAAAGTAAACGAGCTCACACAACCTCAACCAATGCCAACTATATCTATGTTTACATCATGTAAACATCCTAATATGTCAAGTCAACATCTTAATATCATTTTTACCATGTACATTATCAATTTAACATACCATTTATAACATTATTTCAAAACAAACATTATATGTTAACGTTTATACCAAAACCCTAATTATGTATAATCTTTACATACAATTCCGATGTACAAGCTTTTAAGGCATATGTACAAGTGTTCCAAGTATGATTTTAAATTAGCTTTTCCCTCCTAAATCATGGTACAACATTCTAAAGCCTATATTACAAGTCAACTATGCATAGAATTCAAATTAGGCATTTTCCCTCCATTTTCTAAGACAAATTCATACAACCTCTTAAGCCTAAGTTACAAATCCACAATGCACCACATTTGAAGTAGTTTTTCCCTTCAAAACCAATATCCAAGTCGTTTAAGCTCATGGTACAATTCGGTAAAACATATAAATTCAAAATGTGTCATTTCCGTCCTAAACCTTTCTAGTTTTCGTATCACACCATCTAGCACAATGTATAAGCTCCAATGCATCACCTTTAAACCCTAAATCTAAACCTTAGCTCGTCTAAATCCTAAAACCCTAACCCGTAACATCCTAAACCAAAACCAAACCCGTTACATCTTAAACTAGTTCTACACTAGTTTTTAAAGCACCACTATGACAAGCACCTCCCTCACACCCTCGTCATCTCCATATCACACCCTTGGCCACCAAGTCTTCACCTCTTCGTCATTTCCCTTGTATAACTGTGCCTTCACCACCATCCTACACCTTGCATAGCTACACTCCTAGTCACCATATTACTCCTTGGCCTCCACTCCAAGCCCCTTGCTCCCCACTCTAAGGGATAACCCTTGATGCCCAAGTTTCGGACCCTTATATAAAGCCACGACCACCATCACTTCAAACTCACACTTAAGCTTAAATCACTCTCAAAACGTGTTCTAGCATAGCCTAAGGAGAACCAAGAAGGAAGTATGAACTATTTCTAAGCTAAGGTTAAAAGGAAACAAGGTCTTGATCCATCTCTTAAAGGTTTCGGGTTCCATTTGCCAATTTCGACCCACTTTCACCCATGCGTGTTCTTGTAAGCTTTCTATTTTATTCAATCATCTCTAGTTATGTTCTAAATCATACATAAGCTTTGTTATAACCCTTGTATTCGTTAAAAATCATTTTTTTGAAACCATTTAAATCAAACTGTAACCTAAATAGGTTCATTTTAAACTCTAAAGCTCTCGAACTCTTTTCATAAGCTAGCATAAGCTAGCTTTGGTCCTAATAAATCCCTAACCATCTTTATAAAACTATATGAAAAGCCCTAAGACCCTAAATCTTTACGTATAATTTTCTAACCCTAAACACGTCTTATAAAACCCTAATCTATTCGCAATTCATTTTTCATAAGCTCTACTAAGCTATAAGCCCTAAACAGCTTATTATGCTACTTCTATAAGCTTTATTTTCACTTCTATAAAGCATTAAAACAAGTCTTAAAAGCTTTAACCCATCGGGTTAAAGTTTCTAAACCAAACGCACCCTTTTTAAGCTTTTAAGCTCACAAGCTCTTTTCATAAGCTACCAGCTCGTAAAAGCTACTTAATTTAACTTATAATGATAAGCTATAACCTGCAAATTAAGTTTAGATTCCAAAAATACTTTTTGCATGCTTTTTGGACTTGAAACGATACATTTTTCATGCACGGGGGTATAAAGTGTAAAATTCTTGAAAATTATAACTAGAGGGGCTGAAAATGTCATTACTCTAAACTTAAAACTACAAAGGGTTGTTTTGCCAATTTTTAAAATTAGGGGATTAATTTATATATATACAATTATATCTCTATATATATAATATAATATATATAGTATAAATATATATAGGATATATATATATAATATATGGTGTAGATATAAATATAAAAGGATTAATGTTGTATAATTATTAATATACCAAGGGTATATATTGTCATTTTTGCATATAATATTTTTATATTAATTATAAAAATATAGATAAATATTATAAGACTCGATTTTGTTAAAACCCGACACATTTGTCGTTATTAATCAACGAACGCAAGCATTAAACTCGATTACTGTATCTCTATTATAACGTAATTTTAAATCATCGACTAACTTTTGAAGAAACTTATAATCTTATCGTATTCACGCTACGTAGGAAATATTCAAGTGAGGGGTATTTCAATGAGTAAAACATTTTGACGATTTTCTTTTTTTTAACGATTTAAAGAGTGCCCAAGCTTCCTCAAGTACTGTCAAGACCTCTTAATTAAGATAGCCCAACAGTGATACAATATTACCAAAAATTTATAAATCAAATATGCATGTTAAAAACTCCGTAAAGTATTTAAAATTAAACAATCACACAAGACTTTGACATATTACCCTAAGTGTGACGAAGCCGTTACTTTCACTTGATATACTTTTGCCATCAATCAGATTTCCCTGTTAAGGTGAGTTCATAGCCTCGCATTTTAACTTTTTGAAATATTTCATAAACTCGCGAGGGGGATACATGCTATAAACCATGAATATAAGTGTTTTTCCAACTGTGTGATATTCTGATATATTATTGCCTAAGTACATGCATTTGACATATCTTTAGGTAGAGACACTCACATTAAAGCAATAACATCATTATGTAGAGGCACCCACATGGCAGTATCTCTTTGGGTAGTGACTCCTAGTATCTTGTTGGGCAGTGACTCCTAGTATCTCTTTGGGTAATGGCTCCCAGTATCTCTTTGGGTAGTGACTCCCAGTATATCTTCTGGTAAAGGCTCTCGGTTTTATTGAGTTAAATATGTAATTCATGAGCTTAGGGCAATAATAATTACTTTCCATAATAATTGTACTCATTGCAATTATTACACTTATGGGTGTATAACAACGTAACCCACTGTTATGATAACTTGTATTAAAACTGTTTTTCATAATAATTGTACTCATTGCAATTATTACACTTATGGGTGTATAACAACGTAACCCACTATTGAACTTGTACTCAACTATTATAACTGAAAACCTATGAATTTCACTAAACCATTGTGTTGATCCTTTTTAGCATGTTTATCTCAGGTAATTGAACAAACTTATAGCACGGAGTGGCATGGACTTGAAGATGGCTAAACTGTTATCATTCAAATGTTATGTTTCTAGATTTTGGAACCTCTCTTTTGTAAAACTCTGATGAATAAATGAATGATAACAAAATTTTCCAAAACGTCTCTTTATGATTCTTTTTCTATGATTATGACTGTTATACTATGAAGTAATACCCCAGATTAGCTTCCGCTGCTATATTTGTAGAAATGGGGGTGATACATTTAAGGGTGCTCTATTGGTATTCTTAAGCACTATAAACGTGGTTCTGAGAGCTTGCTTTACTGAAACGGTTTTCTTTCCCTGCTTACATGTGGTTATTAACACCTTTTTTGAATAGTAAGAGGTTGTGATGAACGTAAACACAGGCGATGAAGATAGTATAGTGTTTACGCGTTAATTACACGTGTCTTGGCGAGGCAGCACGACTACGTGTTTATAGCCATGGCGGGTCGGGTACTTTCTAATCCCGACCAGCAATCGCAACTCTGAGCCAAAAAGTTTCAAAGCCTGCCAGTTATATGTTTTGTGAGGTGGGTGGATCGGATCCTCGGGATGAGTCAAATTGATAGAATGGATTCTACAAATGCAAAATGCTGTCATGCTCTATTGGTATTCTTATGTCATTGTTTACTGGCTATCATCATCTATTGAGTACTTCTTTTTAGATCTAATATTTAAATCATTTCATGAAACTACAGGTTTTTGACAAATGGAGGTGTGATGATTTAGCTTTACAGCCGAGTCAAGCAGCAATCGAAGAGCAAACTACTGTAATTCACGTCATTCCAACCAAGGTACATAACATTAATCAGTGACGTAATATTAAGAAAGATGCTCCTAAAGTTTACATTCAGTCATGATTAGATGATATGGATCACCGCACAACTGTTAATTTTATATGCTTCCTACTTTTTATGGTAATTTTATATTTATCACCGCACAACAGTTAATACAAAATTCCAATAGAAAATGAATCATAAATTAGATCAAGAATTAGGTTAAATACTTATTAAAGCAGTATTGGTATGTAGGAGCATTCAATCACTCTATAATCAAAGCATGTTTTATTTATAAAATGAAAAGGAGATGCAATATGTGTAGTTATGCAGAGCCTTCTTACTTGATTGTATAAACTACAAACTATATACTAATTCGTCACTAGGCTGACCCAATATCAGAACTTCCAGGTCCACAACTCTTCAAGTATTGATGATGTCTTAAAGACTTAAAGCTAACATCATATAGGAACCAAAGTCTTCAATTCAGTTTTATTCTGAATTCATTTCTTACATTCTACCGGCATGTGCAGGTTCGTGTCTACAAGGATACAGATGATGATCCAGAATCTGATGTGCGTATTGTAAAGTGACGTAATACCGATACTGGTACTCCCGTTGATAGCAATAGTGTACAGGATCTGGTTAACTACAAAAATGTTGGTGTTTCAGACGGGGTTTGGGTGAACCACAACTTGCACAGTCACTCTTCATCCTCTACTTCTGTTAACACTGAACGTAAGTGTATTTTTCTATATGTTGTCATTCATGTGGCTGATGTTTCTTATTGTTTACGGCAAATTTATACACCTACGTTTCTGCGTGTCAATAGGTGTTGCTCAACCAACCCCTTCCAGCTCTACGAATCATAGAATTTTGACTCAGTACAAAGAGAAAAGATCGCGTGTACGTGATACGGGTACTGGTGTAAATACGGGTAGAAGAAATGTGGTGCGTAAAGCTAATTTGAACCGCATTGATGCTAACCATGTAAGCCTACTTGCTGGTAACAACGGTGAAGGTTCCAGCTCTACTCACAATGCAGGTAAACGTCTTATGTATAACTTCCCACAATACCATCATTTAATATATGAAATCATTGCCCATGTTCTAAGCCTTTTTCTCCTGCTATTACATGGCAGTGTAATAGCAGTTGCATACTGTTGAAATATTGGTTCGTATCAAAGTGTAGGTAGACGTTAGTTTAATTGAATTTGCATATAGAATATGATGTCACATATTGTTAACGTATGCATCAGTAGGCCTTTCTTCGTGAAATCCAATAATGATTGTGTACGCATAAGCAAACAAACACTGTAAATATTAAGCACCTTTGCCCAACTGTGAATGTTGAACTCAAGTATCTGCTTATTTTTAAGCTTGGATTCTGCATCCTTAATATCGAATGGGTCTGCACAGAACCACCAATCTAAGTTTCAGTTACAATTGAATATCATAGTATGTATATTGGGTTAGCTTTCTATTTGCTCCTTTGAAAGGAAAGGGTTAGACTTATAAATGTACATCTTGTTGGAAAATTTTAGTGGAAAATGTGTTTTCACTAACTTTGGACATAGATAATTATTAGTAAATATAATTATTAAATGTAAGGCCAGGTCGAGCCAGTATATGTCCAAAACAGAGTTAGTGTGAATGAGATATCGAGTCTCAAAGAAGGAAAGTTGGAATGGAGGAAAATGGTTAAATGTCAGTTACGAGCTCGTTTGGTAACTGCAAATTAATGTGTCCTTAATTGACAATTTAATTGGCGGTTATTATTTGACTCAAAGGTTTATAACAGAAAATTAATGAATCATTATTAAGGCATTAATTGACATTGATTACATTGATTGCACCATTACACCATATGCATATGAATGTGTATAAATAGATGGCAATCTCAACTATTCCAATATACAACAAGAAAAAACACACAAGAGAGAAAATCTCCATTAACAAGTTTTCCAACACTCTTGTCGATCAGAAGTACTCTGTTTTTCGTGATATTTCAGGCAAGTATGTCAGGTCCGGCTGTACAACAGCTTTGAACGTTGTACCCTGGGAAACAGACGGCGAATCTGTTTTAAGGGAAGCGTGTCTAACACGTGCCTCGTTCCATGACCTTTTACTGTTTTCTTATTTATCGTTCATAGTGTCTGTCTTCTGCTTCTACCCTATTCGGTATGTTTTCTTTTATGTTATTTATTTTCTGTTAATTATTTATTAATTGAAATCTGATTTATTTTAATTAAAAGTGTACATGTTTCCCTACAATCTTAAAACAGATTCGGTGTAAACCGAATTAAAAACACTTTTGATAAATCAGATTAATATTATTAACAGATTTTATAAACTGTTTTCTGTCGAAACCAAGATTGAGTTTCTTTAGAAATCAGGTTTAATTAAACAGATTTTGAATTACAGATCTATAACGATTTTAAAAACAGTTGTTTAGATTAATTTATTTTGAAACCAAGATTGAGTTTCTATCAAATTGATCTATTTTGATCCAGTTGATTCATCGAAACCAAGCTTGAGTTTCTTTGATTTGGATTTAGTACAAGTTTATATAAACCAAGTCGAGTTTATTAGATATCAAGATTATTTTAACAGTTCTAAACTGTTCGTGTTTAAATACATATCTTGATGATATTGATGTTGATCTTAAGTTTGTTGAAGAACAAAGGCTGAACTTATTTTCTAAGTACATAAATCTTGCCTTAGAGTTAAGCACATGTAGGGATGAGCTTTTGGAGCTTAAACAAGCCAAAATA
>BQNB010026375.1:0-58672 GCA_026074375.1 Tanacetum coccineum | reverse complement strand
GTACTCATCCGATCCCAATCAATATCACAAATAACACTGAGTAGGCGTACTCATCCGATCCCTATCAATATCACAAATAACACTGAGTAGGCGTACTCATCCGATCCCAAATATCACATAGTCATATAATAGTCATGTAATGTCCATACACAATTTAAATCACATAATCACAGCAATGAAACATTTCAAAATATTTGCATCATTTCCATCCCAAGAAAAACGGAAAAATGGGATAATGAAACTCACCTGATGCACAACTACTTAACAAATTCCTCCCCATCAACTAAACATAAATAAAACACATGTTACACGCGATTATGCTAAATGCCTAAGACGATGTAACAATCAATTGATGGACGGCCATATTTATATTATGTTTATAACCCTTTACCACACTTCCCATACCTTACACCCTAATACTCCTAAATCTCTTATTTGAGTTTTTAGTTTTTTGATAGAATTTTGTAGTCACTTTATGACCACAAATAAAATACCAACTGATTAAATTAGATTTTCTCCTTTCATTCCTTACCTTCCCAATGAGTTATGAACCACTCTGATTTTTTAGAAAAAATAATATTGAGCCTAACTATTTTATAAAAATTCAACATCACAAGTACTCAAATTCGGATCTGATTCGACCGTCAAAACGTTTAGCTTGATCAGACCCATTTAAACACTTAGAAAAATTCTACAAAAATTCTAAAAAATCATACACATCATGAACTTGCTACAATAGCAATCCCATCAATTGAAAAGACGTTTTGATATGCTTTTTGACCTCACAAACACAAACCAGAATCTGCCCCAAAAACTCAGATTTGACAATGAATCTTGTAAAAATATTTTGACTGACTTCCACTGACTTTTAATTCATGAAACTATTAAGGTTAGAAAGTAGACTCTCTGTAGTTATTTTTAGGCTCAAGAAAATTAATAAAAGCTATCCGTATAACCAAGTTATGACACTTACAAGATAACCTAAAAATCTACCCAGTTTTAATTCCGAATTTAACAACTAAACCTAATCAAACTCATCCAAACACTATTAATTACATCCTAATTGATTATGAATGATCATCTTAACATGTTTACTGAATTTTAATGAAACCCTAATT
Organism: Tanacetum coccineum; assembly: GCA_026074375.1. Lineage (NCBI taxonomy): Eukaryota > Viridiplantae > Streptophyta > Magnoliopsida > Asterales > Asteraceae > Tanacetum > Tanacetum coccineum. The sequence goes on along the minus strand of BQNB010026375.1, from coordinate 57,554 downwards.
CCACCAATAAAAAAGTTACAATTAATTGAATTAAAAGAAAAGATTAAATAAGGGTTATACGAAAAACCTTTTAACTTGAAAGCACACGATCTTGAACTCTAATTTTTCTTTAAAATTTTTGATGGTTTCCTTCTTGTTTCTTGATAAATGTCGACACAAGGGAGAGGGGTGTTTAGGTTTAAAGGGAGTATCTATACTAGTTTTAAGATTTGTTTCCTTATCAAACTTGGACTCTTTCTTTTTCCTTCTTTTTTAGCCGATCCAACACCTCCTTTCTAATTAATAAATTTTTATTTATTTATTTTTCTTATAAATTTCGTTCACCCCTCCCTATTAATTATTTAATATTTTTTCTTTAAAATACAAAATTATTTACTACTTATTTACCTTAATTACTTAAATAAATACATAACTCAAAATAAAACACTTACACTACTTATTATTATTTTCCCAAATTATTATTTACTTATTACTTCATAAATAAATTATAAAATTTCAATTCACTAATTAATCTCAACTCGAAATTTAACGATACATACTTCTTCAATTTTACCGACGATAAAAGTTATATCCAAACGTACTAAAATTTCAAATTCCACCATCAATACGAATTTAAATGTTTAAATCATTCATTTTCTACCATTCATCTCATATAATAACACATATACCATATAACATATAACCCTAAAACGACTTACGCACATAAATCAAAACACATAAAGCTAGGCAAGCTAACACTAACGGTTTAACTAACCTCGCTAAATCACGGTTGTCACAGTATCCCCACCTTATGAAATTTCATCCCAAAATTTAACTAGTAGACTCATCAACCCGATCAACAAACAAATTTGGATATTTAGCTTTCATAAAATCCTCTCGTTCCTAAGTAAACTCAGGTCCACGCTTAGAATTCCTATGAACTTAACTTCACGATCCATAATTTCTACTGGTTCCACAACAAAACGAAGAGTTTTGTCTAACTTAACTTCTTCTAGTGGCACATGAAAATTTGCATCCGCCAAACACTTCTTCAGATTTGACACATGAAATGTATCGTACACACCACTCAACTCATGTGGTAATCTTAAACGATAAGCTACAGGACCTATCCTTTCCAGAATCTCAAATGGTCCTACATACCTTGGTGCTAACTTTCCTTTCTTCCCAAAACGCACTACACCTTTCCAAGGTGACACTTTCAGCAATACTTGATCACCAACTTCAAATTCCAAAGGATTCCTTCTATTATCAACATAACTCTTTTGGCGATCTCTAACCGCTTTAAGCCTTTCCTTAATCAATACTACCTTATCAGTTGTCTCTTGTACCAACTCTGGTCTAATCAACCGACTTTCTCCAATTTCAGCCCAAAGAACAGGCGACCTACACCTCCTTCCATGCAATGCCTCAAATGGAGCACATCGTATACTCGAATGATAACTATTATTGTAAGAAAACTCGGCTAAAGATAAATAAGTATCCTAACTACCACCAAAATCAATCGCACACGCTCTTAGAATATCCTCTAAAGTCTGAATGGTACACTCACTTTATCCATTCGTTTGAGGATGATAAGCTGTACTCATATCCAAACGCGGTCCTAAGGCTTTCTGTAATGTCTGCCAAAACCGCGAAGTAAATCTTCCATCACGATCTGAGATGATCAACACCGAAACTCCATGCCTTGCTACTATCTTATTAATATAAGCCTTGCCAACCTGTCATCTTGTAACGTATAGCTAGGAAATAGGTTGACTTAGTCAGTCTATTGACTATTACCCAAATTGTATCATGTCCACTACTTGACCTTGACAACTTAGTAATAAAATCCATGGTTATCTTATCCCATTTCCATTTAGGTATCTCCGGCTATTGTAGAAAACCTGATGGTCTTTGATGTTTTAGCCTTCACCTTTTGAACAAGTCAGACAATCGCTAACCTAGATAGATATATCCTTCTTCATACATGGCCACCAATGCATATCTCCAAGGTTATAATACGTCTTATCCGCTCCCGGATGTACCAAGTACTTTGATACATGAGTCTCGTCTATAATTATTGTCCTTACATCACCTATTAATGGAATGCCATCCTTGGTCAATAAAATATAAACCACCATCTTCCTTCTTTTCCTTTTGTTGGTCCAGGCCATGCAGCATTTCTACTGTCTCGTTCTCTGCCTTGGACGTCTCACTCTGAGCAGCCAATATCTTGTCCTTAACACTTGACTAAAATTGCCAATATTTCTTGTCCTTTAAACCTAGGGATCTGCGTCCGTGTAGATAATACTTTTCGTCCGGTACAAATAATGTCTCCAAGTCTTAAGTGCAAAGACCACTGCTCCCATCTCCAAATCATGTGTAATATGCTTCTTCTCATGATTCTTCAGTTGCCATGATGCATATGCAATTACCTTGCCTCTTTGCATCAACACACAACCAAATCCTTGATTCGACGCGTCGCAGTAAACTACAAACTCTTCGGATCCATCAGGCAATGACAATATTGGTACATTACACAAATCGCCCTTCCATGTCTGAAAAGCTTCCTCTTGTTCCTTGCCTCACTCATACTTCTGATTCTTTTGAGTCAGTGAAGTAAGGGGCTTAACAATCTTAGAAAAATTTGCGATGAAACGTCGGTAGTAACCTTCCAATCCTAAGAATGATCGTATCTCGGATGGTGTCTTAGGTACCTTCCAATTCTTCACTGCCTCTATCTTACTAGGGTCCACGTGAATTCCATTACTGTTAACCACGTGTCTGAGAAAATGAATTTCTTGTAGCCAGAATTCACACTTGGAAAACATGGCAAACAACTTCTCTTTTCTCAACAGTTCTAACACTAACTTCAAATGAACCTCATGTTCCTCCTTAGACTTTGAGTAGATCAATATATCATCAATAAACATAATGACAAACTAGCCTAAATACGGCTTGCACATCCGGTTCATCAAGTCCATAAAAACCGCTGGTGCATTGGTTAACCTAAAAGGCATAACCGTAAACTCAAAATGTCCATACCGCCTCCTAAAGGCAGTCTTTGGAATATCTTCTTTATGCACTCTCAACTTATGATAACCAGATTGAAGATCTATCTTAGAGAAATAACGCGAACTTTGTAACTGGTCGAACAAGTTGTCGATCCTGGAGAGATTCTTGGTGGTCAGTTTGTGCAACTCTCGATAGTCTAGCAATTCGAATGAACCGTCTCCTTTTTGAACAACACAGGTTGCTCCCCACGGAGAGTGGACTTGGTCGAATAAATCGTAAATCAACGGATTCTAAGGGTTACAACTATCGAATTAGGTAGCAAACGTATATCGAACTCAAAGGCCTTGAAGGTTACATATAAAGGGATTTACATATTGCAAATGTTGTGGAGATCGAATGACATAAGAATCCTTAAAAGAAAGGATAGAATATCTATACCGATAGGAAACGCAAACAAAAGAGTCAACAAAGCATACCAAGACAAAAGGAACACATATCGAATAATGATGCGTATCAAGGTTGATAAATACAAAAGATAGAATTCTTATACCAATAATCGACTTTACTCGAAAGAACCAATTAAATATTGCTTTTTAAATCATTTTAAAATAATAAAGACAGTCGTTTTAAATATAAAAAATCATTTTAAATATATATAAAAAAATCATCTTAAATATAATCTTTATAAAATTCATTTTAAACATGGCTGTCATAAAAAATCTAGAGACAGTTATTTAATGGTGTATCGCATCTTACCATTATGAATCATTTTAATCATACTTTTCATAATAAAAATAAAATTTATTAACCATTATAAAAAACAATTTTGTATCTTATTTGTAAAGACCATTTTAAACATATCTTATTCATAAATATCATTTTAAACATAGTATTGACAGTAAACCTGTATCATATCGTTCTATAAAAATCATTGTAAACATAGTTTTCATAAAGAGATATTAACATAAAAGCGATGTCATAACGTATTCATAAGATCCTTTTAAAAGTAGTTTTTCCCAAACACCATCAAGATATACTTCAAAAAAGATTTTCATAACTTGACATCAATATAAATATATTACTCAAACAAAGGACATCGTAATACCAAAAGGGATTGTAAAATACCGTAAAGACTCTAACACAATTCTATTGTTTGAAAACGAAAGGAAGTATGAGGAACCATATAGTCAGAATAACAGTGAAACGGACATGCACAAGAGAAATTCATACGAAAACATTACGAGCCAAAAGAAGAACGTAACGGACTATCCGTATCACAATCCAAAAGAACACCATTGAAAGCTTCTGGTACTAACATGCCGCAACATGTTACGGAAAACTAAGGATATATTAAAGAACGGATGTGTGAAATGACCCGCAACTAATATGTTAGGAACAATTAGCGCTTAAAAGAAAATTTTGGTACTCATATGAGTAATCAATACAACGAAAGAACCAATGAAACGTACCAATATCCAAAGAAGCAGATCCGAACAACCAGTATTCATCAAGACGCCGAATAGAAAAGTTAGATCATCCATACCGACATGGTACGAACAAGGAATGCTAAAACGAGGGTTATATATCCGAACGAATAATCGAGCAGACAAACAAACTCAATAATCATAATAATAGTAATATGAGGTATCCAATATATTCATAGACGTTAGATAGAAGGAAAACTTACCAACTAGGAAACTATTCATAATACATCCGCACATAATACAACATCTTACACTACCACCTAACAAACAAACACCAATTAATGCAATCATGGTTACAAGTCTACGTGTGTGTGCTTTATTAATATGTTGGTACCCATAATTAAATGCATCCTCATCACTCGTGTAACTTACTTCCAGATACAACATTCAATGATAACGCACATATTTTTCATTACCACAGTTGCAACCGTTATACGACTCCACAAAAAAATGATGCTCCCTCAAAACAATATTTAATATATAAAGATAAATCGAAAACGTCAGAAGATATCGGGAAAATCAAAAGGTCTCGATTTATGTGCCAAAGTGTAATATCTGAAAGTAATCATCGATAGCATCGTTTTCGAGTAAAACACAGGATAAACATATGCGGGGCCTCACTTTAGGTTTGACTTTGCTTTCGCAAGAGTCACCCGACTCCACGGGTCCAGGCCTGCTACGAGCATCCGAAAAGAGATCTGAGTCTGCCTCCTTCTCTAACTCTTTTAACTACCCTTTCTCCTTTGGTTCCTCGAGGGGTTCCTCCTCAATTGGCTCCTTTTCTGGATCTTCTGATACCGGATAGCACGTAGATAGCTAAACACATATATCCTATTATGCAGCTATATAAAGGACTCATAGGTTATAGTCTAGGTTAAACCACCTACTTCTCTATAACCATTGGCTCTGCTACCAATCTGTCACAACCCGCCAATGCGGAAACACGAGGCGTAACGTCATAGGTATCATCACAACACAATGGTGTCAACAATAGAGAGAACTACAATGCATTAACCAAAATGATATTGGACACAAAGTGCCAGGACAATACCTAACACAAGAAAAAGGGGTCTTGTATTGAGATAAAAGAGTCACTCCAATACAAAGACATAAACAAAATATACCAAAACCTAAAACATTCAATCACATTCAAAGTATCAATCTAAATAAAGTGCGAAAAGAAAACTAAGAGATAAACTCCGCATGCAAGCCTACGGTCTCACTAGCCAAGCTTCTTAACTTCACTTTCCTCAAGATGCTCACATGAAAATGGTGCTTAAAACGTCAACAAATATGTTGGTGAGAGTCTTAGGTTTTAGACACACAATTAAACTCGTTTTCACTGTGATTAACCAAAACAAGGCAGGACAATAATGAACTATCATGAACCTATGCTAGTATGCAACAAAATCATATCAATACATTCACTCAATTAATTACACATTCGGGCTTAGAATAGCTGGTACTATAAGCAACCAAGCTCACCCCAAATGTACCACACAAACATATTTACACATTGGGTAGGCATACCCATCCGATCTTATGGTACCATAACGAACACTGAGTAGGCGTACTTATTCGATCCCAAATCCATACCATAAATAACACTGAGTAGGCGTACTCATCTGATCCCATTCAATATCAACATGTATCACATAGTCATATAATAGTCATGTAATGTCCATACACATTTAAAAACATAACCACATCAATAAAACATTTTTAAAACATTTGCTCATTGCATTCCCTAGAAAACAGGAAAAATAGGGGATAGAAACTCACCTGATGACAACTACCCCCTTGGGGGGGGGAAACCAAAAAGTTTTTCCCTCGCAATCAACTAAACATAAATAAAACACATGTTACATGCGATTAGGCTAAATGCCCAAGACGATGTAACATTCAATTGATGGACTACTATGTCTATATTATGTTTTATAAACCCCTTTACCACACTTCCCATACCTTACTTAATCCTAATACCCTTAATCTACTTATTTCAGTTTCCCAGCTTTTTGGCATAATTTTGTAGTCACTTTATGACCACAAATAAAATACCAACTGATCAAATTAGCTTTCATCCTTCCATTCCATACCTTCCCAATGGGTTATGAACTACTGTGATTTTTTAGAGAAAATAATATTGAGCCTAACTATTTTATAAAAATTTAACATCACAAAGTACTCAAAATTGGATCTGATTCGACTATCAAAAAGTTTAGCTTGATCAAACCTATTTAAACTCTTAGGAAAATTCTAAAAAACTTCTAGAAAATCATACACATCATGAACTTGTTACAGTAGCTGCCCCAAAAACTCGTTTTGATATGGTTTTTGACCTCACAAACACAAACCAGAATCTGCCTCAAAAACTCAGATTTGACAACGAATCTTGTAAAATTATTTTGATTGACTTCCGCTCACTTTTAATTCTTGAAACCAATAGGGTTGGAAAGTAGACTCTCTGTAGTTATTTTTAGGATCAATAAAATCAATAAAAGCTATCCGTATGACCAAGTTATGACACTTACAAGATGACCTAAAAATCTGCCCAGTTTTAATTCCGAATTTAACAACAACTAAACCTAATCAAACGCATCCAAACACCCTTATTACACCCTTATTGATTACTAATAATCATCTAAACATGTTTGCTGAATTTTAATGAAACCCTAATTCCACCAATTAAAAGTTACAATTAATTGAATTAAAAGAAAAGATTAAATAAGGGTTATAAGAAAAACCTTTTAACTTGAAAGTACACGATCTTGAACTCTAAATTTTCTTCAAATATTCTTTAATGGTTTTCCTTCTTGTTTCTTGATAAATGTCGACACAAAGGAGAAGGGAGAGAAAATCTGATTTAGAGTTTGGGATATCATGGGTATTTATACTGGTTTTAAGATAAATATAAAAAAGATTTGCTTTCCTTATCAAACTTGGGCTCTCTCCCTTCTTTTTCTCTTGTTAAACCGATCCAACAAACACCCCTTTTAAATAATATATATATTTTATAAATTCTTTATAAAATTCGTCCATTTATTATTTAAATAAAAAAATATTTTTTTCTTTTCTTTTACACTTCTACTAAACTATTTATTACATATTTACTTTAAACCCTTAAATAAATACAAAACTTAAATTAAAAACACTTATACTACTTATTAAATTTTTCCTAAGCTATATTTATTTATTACAACCTAATGAAATAAATTATTATATCTTGACTTACTAAATAATCTCATCTCGAAATTAATGATACACGGTACGCTAATTTCTCAAATGCCATAATATCCAAACGCACTAAAATTTAAAAATCACCATCAACACGAAATGAAATGATTAAATCATTCATTCCTACCATCTCCAACTCATATAATAACACATATACCATATAACATATAACCCTAAAACAACTTACGCACATAAATCAAAACACATAAAGCTAGGCAAGCTAACACTAACGGTTTAACTAACCTCGCTAAATCACGGTTGTCACACCTAAAGCACCAACTTTCGCTATAACAACCAGATCAGGAGTTAGCACCCAAGACCCACCTTTCCTTGCTCCACCAGGACCAACGTCTGACGACCTCATTGAGGGGGAAATCAAAAAAGAAAGGCCTGAGGGCGAAGAACCAAGCATTATACAAGAACCCGCCCCTTAGCCATCCATCTTTTACCAACCTTCCAAGTCATTCAATGTGCCCTTTCTGTCAAGATTAAAGAAGCAGAAAAAGGATGACGAGGATGAGCGGCTTCTTTCAATCTTTAAGCAAATTCACATCAATTTGTCATTCCTTAGAGCCATGATTCACATGTCAAAGGGAGCCAAGGTTTTGAAAGATCTCCTTTCACATAAGGAGAAACTTGAAAAGGCAGCCTCTTCAGTCAAACTGAGTGAGAAGTGTTCTGCTATTATCCAAAGGAATCTGCCCCAAAAAGAAGGGGATCCAGGAAGCTTCACACTGCCATGTCTTATCGGACCTCTAGTAGTCAAGACACCTTTGCTAATTTAGGAGCTAGCATAAATCTGATGCCACACTTTCTTTTCCGATGATTAGGGATTTCTAAACTTAAACTCCATAATGTGTAATTCATGCGATCGATCTATCAATATTACCCCATTCGGGTGTCGACGGAATCTATTGGTAGAAAAAGAAAATAAGCAAGTTCATCTTCCCAGTTGACTTTGTAGTTTTGGAAATGAACGAAGACGAGCTAGTCCTGATCATTTTGGGATGGCCCTTCCCCGCCACGACAAGAGCTATAATTAACCTTCACGAAGGAAAATTGAGTTTAAGGGTCGGAAGTGAAACCGTCACCTTTAACATTAGGAAATCCATGAAATCCAAACACTCCCGTGACAATTACCTATACTGCGCTGATCATACCGCTAAGCTGGTCCAGGAACAATGGGTCGACACAGTAAACCATGATGGAAAATGGAATGATGAAGAAGAGGAAGATTCTAACGAAGTGCTTGCAGTTTCCTTTTACATAAGGATAGAGCCGGTAGAACCACTTGAATGGAAAGCTTCGCAGAACCGATTAAAACCATCCAGCGTTGAACCACCCAAACTTGAATTAAAGGAATTACCCAAACACCTTGAGTACGCTTTCCTCCTGAAAAACAACCAACTCCCAATGGTCATCTTATCCGCATTATCCATCGTCAAAAAGCCAGGCTCCTCGAGGTTCTTCAGAATCATAAAGGGGCGATCGCATGGAGTATTGCGGACATTAAAGGGATCGACTCATCCTTCTGTACTTACAAAATTCTCATGGAAGATAAGTTCAAACCAAGTGTCTAACCTCAAAGATGAGTGAACCCCAACATCAAGGAAGTAGTAAAAAAGGAAGTCATAAAGCTCCTTGACGCAGGATTAATCTACCCTATCTCTGATAGTCCTTGGGTGAGTCCTGTCCAGGTTGTCCCAAAAAAGGGAGGAATGACCGTAGTAAATAATGAGAAGGATGAGCTCATCCCACAACGGACTGTCACTGGATTTTGCGTATGTATCGACTATCGTAAACTGAATAACGCAACCCAGAAAGATCACTTTCCACTTCCGTTTATCGGATTCCACAATGCTCGAACGCCTATTGGGGGCATTTTTTTTTTTTGAATATTATTGCTTGCTAGACGGGTTTCAGGGTATTTTCAAATCCCTATCGCACCTAAAGATCAGGAGAAAACCACTGTCACCTGCCCTTATGGGACATTCGCATACAAACGAATGCCTTTTGGACTATGCAATGCCCTATCAATCTTTCAGCGTTGCATGACAGCCATATTCCATGAGCTTATCGAGGACAACATAGAGGTATTTATGGATGATTTCTCCATCTTTGGAAGTTCTTTCGACCATTGCTTAAAAAAAATTAAAAAGATGCTTAAAAGGTGCGAGGAAACAACCTTGTGTTAAACTGGGAAAAATTCCATTTCAAGGTTAAGGAAGGAATCGTCCTCGGACATAAGGTCTCAGGATCTGGCATTGAGTTCGATAAAGCTAAAATCAAGGCAATCTCAAAACTGCCATATCCCACGAATGTGAAAGCCATTTGAAGCTTTCTAGGACACGCTGGTTTCTATAGGAGATTCATAAAAGATTTCTCACAAATCGCACGCCCAATGACCTAACTCTTAGTTAAAGACGCCCCATTTAACTTCTCCGAAGAATGCATCCAGCATGCGGATAAGTTTAAAAAAGTAGCTGACAGCAGGCACAATACCTGATCAAGCAGATTGGTCTTGCATTTGAAATCATGTGCGACGCAATTGATTATGCTGTCGGGGCAGTGCTAGGGCAAAGGATGATAACATTTCAAGCCCATACACTACGCCAACAAAACAATAAACGAAGCACAAGAAAACTACACAACTACCAAAAAGGAGCTTTTGGCTGCCATCTTTGCGTTAGACAAATTCCGTCAATACTTGGTCTTATCCAAGACCATCGTTTTCACGAATCACTCTGCCTGTGCGTATCTTTTTCACAAAAAAAAGATGCGAAACCACGGCCTAATTCGTTTGGATCTACTTCTCTAGGAAATTTGATTATCGAGGATCCGTATAATAAGAAAGTGTGCTGAAAATCTAGCAGCTGATATCTCTCCGACTTGAAAATCTAGACTGGAAGCTAACCAAGGCTGAATTAGAGGGACTTATTTCCTGGAGAACGTATTAATGCTCAATTTCTAATAAGAAAAACGAACCGTGGTATGCTGACAATGCTAACTATTTAGCTAGCCGAGTACTACCCTTTCGATCCACCCCTCAAGAGAAGCAAAAATTCTTCAGCGATTTAAGGCATTACTTTTGGGATGAGCTCTTCCTATTCAAACAGTGTGCTGACCGAATCATACGAAGATGCGTGGCCAAAGATAAGGCAGCACAAATTCTTCGACAATGTCATAGCGGACCATCTAGAGGACATCATGGCATCGTCACCACTGCAAGGAAAGTATTTGAGGCTGGGTTTTACTTGCCACATATCTTCCAAGATGCACGTAAGTTGGTACAGGTTTGCGATGCATGCCAACGAGTAGGAAACATCTCATTAAGGGACGAAACACCTCAAAAATACATCCAAGTCTGTGAAATATTCGATGTTTAGGGAATTGAATTTATGGGACCTTTCCCCTCATCAAACGGAAACAAATATATCCTGGTAGCTATCTACGTGTCAAAGTGGGTAGAGGCTCAGGCCTTCCCCACCAATGATACTCGGATGGTGGTAAACTTCCTTAAGAAACTATTCGCACGATTTGGAATACCAAAGGCCTTTATTAGCGATAGGGGTACTCATTTCTGTAACTACCAAATGGAGAAAGCAATGAAAAGGTATGGAGTGGTTCACCGATTCTCAACCGCGTATCACCCTCAGACGAACGGGTAGGTCGAAAACACGAACCGGGCAATAAAATGTATCCTTAATAAAACCATCAGGAACAACAGGAAAGATTGGTTCTACAAATTAGATGATGCATTATGGGCATTCTGGACAGTGTTTAAAACCCCTTTAGGAACAACCTCATTTAGAATAATCTACGGCAAGGCATGCCATCTCCATATCGAATTAGAGCACAAGGCCTACTGGGCCATTAAGAACTACAATCTGGACCTTATGAAAGATGGGAAAAACCGTTTCTTACAAATCAATAAGCTAGACGAAATAAGGCTCGATGCTTATGAAACATCCATCTCCTTTAAGAAAAGAACAAAAAGATAGCACGATAAACGGATAAAAGCATCGAATAATTATGAGAAGGGCGATAAGTCCTCTTTAATTCACGCTTAAGGCTGTTCCCTAGAAAACTGAAGTCAAGATGGTACGGACCATTCTCGGTGTGCAAGGACGTGAAAAATGGCGTAATTGAGCTGTACGATGAAGATGGGAACGGATTCATTGTAAATAAACAACGGGTGAAACCATATCAAAAAAATGTACTTGACACCAACAAAGATGACGATATAACTCTAGAAGACGAAGGAGAAGTCACGTTAGGACGTGTGACTTCGAGTCTAGCTACAAGACTCGTAAATAAAGAAAAGCACTTTTTGGGAGGCAACCCAATATTTACTTTTCCCGCATATTAGGAGTGTCTTATGTTTTAATTCTTTATTGTTTGTTTTATTATGTTTGAATCATTTTTGTAATCATGCTTTGTTTGTTTGTAACTTCGTCTTATTTGCAATCAAAGGTATTTTACAACAAAATAAGTGTAGGGGAAATATTCGGTTTTTAGAACCAAATTCAAACATTTAAAATGAATTATTTAGATTAATCCGCGTCAGTTCGAGTCATATGATTGAATTATTAATTCTCAGGTTGTTATGCATCATTTTTTACAGGAAAATAACTTATAAGAATGAGTGCAGGAAATTTTTCATCAAAAAAACAAAAAATGAGTTTTCATAGAGTGTAGAGATGGCATCACGATTTACACGCGACGCCGTCACCGTGACACTTGTGACGGGGTCAGGATATTCCTGACGGCATCAAACGCCCAGTTACAGGAAAAGTCAAAAATTTTAAATATTTTTTAAAATATAACTTGTACAACACTTAAGAAAGTTCAAATTCTTTTATAAACCTGCAAAACCCTGAGTCTAACAATTTTCTCATCCTATCTTTATTGTTTTAATAGAGTCGAAACCCTAAACTCTTATTGTATATATATATATATATATATATATATATATATATATATATATATATATATATATATATATATATATATATATATATATCCCATGGATTTTACGCTTGGTGTAGTTGTCTTTGTCTTTGATTACATGTTATATTTGATGAGAAGAAGCTTGGAAGATCTTAGGATGTTTTCATTAGACGATTCTTGGAAGACGATTTAACCAGTTATCGCATGTTTCTTCTCAATTATTAAGCAAACCAGGGGAGTACTAGTTTCTTTTCTTTGTTTTCTTTTCCCTTTTTTGTTTTTATGGGTACTTAAGTGTAGAGGGGAAATAATCCTTAGAAACTACTCTTTTAATTTTCATTTGCTTTGACCTTAAAATAATGTGTAATATATCGAAACATAGCATAAAAAGGTAATTTCGACCAAAATTTATTTTTATGACACATACCGACGAAAACCGAGTATTAATAGCGTCTCATGGATAGGAATGTATATGACTAGCACAAAAACCCTCAGAATTCCACCCCAAAAATGTGAGGTTCGCCTTTAGATCTTTAGGAATTCGGGTATCCTGATAGGATCGTTTAAAGCTCAGATTGTTTAGATCTTTATATCTAGGATAATAATAACAATGAACATAAAGAATATGCATAGCTGAAATAGCATAAGAACATTGATATCATAACAAGGTTTTCATCATTATCTTCACTATAACAATTACTCCAAGCACCAATTCTACATGATTAATTGTAGAACGCTGCTCCGTGAATCTTAACAGGATCAAGTGAAAACACGCGGTTACCTAATCTAACAGTGATCAATGAAAACATTACCTTGGGCTAAACAACTAGGCGGTCCAACAATAGACTCACGCCTAACACACAACACACGCACACTTTCCTGGTGTTTCCATCTTGGACACACCAAAAACCTAAACCTGTTCTCCTTTATATACCTAGAGTTTTCCTTGTTTACAAAGGGCCCTAACGTGACCCTAAAATCTTTTAAACATCAAGCTTTATCTTTTGTTATCTTTTATCTTCTTAAGGAGATCTTCTAGAATCCTCTATCATATGTAGAATTCTTCTTTTTGTTTTAGTCCTTTTGTTTCATTACTTATTTCTTTTGTATCATCAAATCATATAATTCCCAACAATTTTCCCTATTTGATGATGACAAAACAAACATGTTCTTGTACGAACTTCATCATAAAGCCTTTAATCAAAGCTTCCCCTGAAGTTGAGATCATGGATCTCCCTGAATGAAACAAAACTTCCCCTTAATTCAGATTTCCTTTGTAACCTTGCCATGCCACCACACATAATAAGCTGAAAATCTTATCTTTGTAATCTTTTTCCCCTTTTTGTCATAATCCAATAGGGTTCTTGTGAAGATATGCAACTTGAATCTTTACAACTACAAACCATATATCACACTACTAATCCAGCCTTCTAATATCTCAAATTACCCACCATGACACATAATAAGAATAATGAATTTAAGACAGTAGAAACTTAAACTAGCAGTAGTAATAAACAAACTAGCATGGTGAGTACTGAAACTTTCACGCATGAACATAACCTGATGGTTAAACACTTTGTCAATAAGCTTCCCCTGAAACTCATATGTTAACCATCTCTTGAATCTTCAATTCTGTAGGCTCTATGTAGTGATTACTCATGAAGAAAACTAAGTATTAAGAACTTGATGCTAAAGTAGAATAACCCAAACTTGTGTCTTATATCTTGTACTATCCATGTGACTTTGAACTCATACCAAGACCAAAGTATAAGTAGATCGCAATCTCTTGACAAAATCCTCATATTCAATGAGACACTGAGCACTACAACGTAACTCCTTAAGTGATAGCAAATGTGAGCATTGAGCACCATAAGAGAAATAACACATTGCTAGATTTTGCAAGTCTTCATCAATGCTGTATAATCACGAACAAGTTATCTTTAAAAGTCATCACTAACATTGTCTTTTAAGATATGATAAGAACACGTACCCAAGTAATTCCACTTCATCTTCAAATAAGTGATAAATAATCATCTTCGTAATTAATTATAGCAAATAAACTCAAAACGAGACTTTTAAACGTTTAAGAACATTTAAACCATCCAAGATCCAATCAATAACCAAACTGTGTGTGTTTTGTCCAAAATCCTCATTAACTAACCGAGAACAAAAACCATGTATCATATGTTATTGGACCAAACAAACAGTAGAAACTGCTCCAATAGCAGTACTAACTTCTGTCCGAGAATAAGCAATATCATCAGCAACTTGTTTACTGAATCACACCTTGTATCAACCTTCTGATGTGATACACCTAACAAAATAAAATCAACATGTAAACTATAACGATTAGAATCTACGCGTCTTTCCTGTCCAAAACACTACCAAATAATATGTTATGACGCAAACATCTAGTAAACCTCATCGTGTGTCATTCCATTTGAAACCTCAATGAATCCTTAATGTGCTTAACAACCAAGTATTCTATTCACCTTAGCAGCAGAAACGAATGAACAACACTAACTATTATAACAAGCAGCAGTAATAAGAACCAGCAGTACATAGTTTCAACAAGCAGTATTAACTATTATTGCCAACAGTAGTAACGAACAGTATAAACTTTTTGATTGGCAGTACTAATAATCAACTAGCAGTAGAAACAACTTCTAACAGTACTATCTGACACAACGAACAGTGTTAACAATTACAAAGCAGTACTAACCAGCTTTTAACGCATAGCAGCATTAAGTTACCTCTGGCAGCACTTAGATCTTCGTTGGCAGCCGTAAATGATATAATGAGTAGTAGTAATAACATACCAGTAGCATATAACTTCCTTTTAATGACCACGAAACATTGACAATATAAACTTTCCATTACCAACACACATGCATCAAAGAATCTGATCACCATTCACTTTAAAAGCGTTATACAGATTAAGCCTTGTACGAATGTCTCATCAAAACAAAGTAAGTGACCATATCAACTTAGCCAAAGTCAACTTAGATGTATCAAAACTAATTGTGAATTAGGGTTTGCACTTGTACACTGATATCCTAACCTGGTAATTTATGCAAACAAACCCTATCAAATCAAAGTTCCATGCCAAATCTCCTTGTTGCTTGTTTCGAATTAGGGGTTTCAGAAGAAAAAAACCTAATATTATAAACCGACAATCAAAGTAATTCCAAGCAGCAAATATCATGTTATCTTGATTCTCCAAGCTGCTAATAACATATAATCGTATACATGAAAACCATACATCTTGTTTTATTAAATTAGGGTTTGGAGAAACCCTAATATGACCGAAATGGCTCAAAAACCAAAAATAGACTTGTCGCCTAGTGGTGTGTGTGTGTGTCCAAAAACACCTTGTGGATACTAGATCAAGAGCCCCGTGGCTCTGATACCACATAATATGATCGTTTAAAGCTCAGATTGTTTAGAAGGGTTTTCAAGTTTTGGTTTAAGGGTTTTACAAGAACTAGGGTTTTGGTAATCAAAAATTAGGGTTTTCTAGCATATTTGGGTCGTTCTTGTGTACTTCTTGACCTTCTTATCATCACTAATTCTTGTAATCATCTCATTTAACTTATTTTACATATATTTCACTTATTAAGAATCATTTCATATCACCTTTGTATACTTGTAGTGTTGAAAGTTGTTTAAACATTAGTTGTAAGAAACCCTAAATCTGTCTAGAAAATAGGTCTACTTGTGAGCTTGTTTTAACCACTTTAAAAAACCCGTTTGGCAAATGTATTTTCACCACAGTGGACTATGATGTTTTAGGAAGGTTTTTGTATAGTTTTATAAATTATGAGTTTTTTTAGCATTTTCAAACGATTTTTACAAAAGTAGTTGTCCAGCAACTAGAGCTGCTGACTTCGAGTATCTATTCCACCCCAAAAATGTGAGGTTCGCCTTTAGATCTATAGGAATTCGGGTATCTATTTTTGATACCAAAGATAATTTATACCTTTAGCTTTCTTGAGTTAAGGTTCGAATGCAGTCATATATGTCTATTCCGTCGTTACAGATGTGTACGTATGGTCTTTGTCGCCTTTTCTGGAGCTTTGGTATCGATATTAAATTATATGAGTGTACTGGTAGTATATTAAATTCTAGAACTTATTTTTGTGATGCATCCCGATACCGAATAGTAAGTATTAGGATTTGCTAGAAAAGAGGCATTAAGATTAACTCATGTTTTAATCCTGTAATTGTTATTATGGTCACATCGACTATATAACTATCCTACACCCTTGCCATGCACTCATTTTTAGTGCAGGATACCCCTAGTACAACCCTCCGAGCCTATCATTTTTCACGGTTCTCGTAATTTTTTGGTTAAGCCGGACTATTAATGAAGAGCATTGTCACCTTTGAATCAATTGTTACACCCAAATCACTTTAGCCTACCTTGTATGTACTCACCTTTAGTACATTATTGTTTTAACCCAAGTTAATTATTGAGTACACGGTTGCTAAGTCTTTATCCTTGTAAATACTGTTTTGGGACGATTGGGATTCATGGTAGTATTCATCTTATGAAGAATTAGGGAAGAAGTAATTTATTACCCCCAATAAAGCTCAATAAGCTCCATGTTATGTTGATCCACCTCAAATCGGGTCATTAGTTAGATTGTAAATAATCGAGTATGTAAAAGTTCAAGTGTAGGGGTGTATCTATAAACCCCCATGATGTATTATATGTTTAAGCAATGGCAGGGCAAAAGTGTACGAAAAAAATGAGAAAAAGAAAAGAAAAGAATAAAAAAAATATATAAAAAAGTAAAAAAAAATGTACGGGCTGCCATTTGCTTATGTCTATGTTTATATTAGAGTCAAGAAAAGAAAAAGAAAGAGATTGATGTAGAGTTGTGTAGAGTTTGTATATTTTGTCCGAGTCTTTGGCTTAGCAACCAAACCAACGTGTATTCTTATAAATAATTAGCTAACCCTTCCACTCCAAATTCACCCAAAGTCACCACCCAAATATATCCCATCCGTTTCCGTTTCCATTAATGTTATCTTACACCTACACCCCACAACCCTTTAAAAGACCTCTTAGATAGTAATGAATAATGCTTGCGCCTAGCGGTGGAGGTTTGATCCTTTACCAAGCCTATGGTAATTTATATGCTATGACAGGTAATGAGTGTTGATTTTCCGTTTCCCCATTATGTTATAATTTATTATACACCCGAGAGAAAGAGAGAATCCCAAACACTTGTTATGAGGTGCAGTATTATACTTTCCCGCTCTTTTAATTACGGAGTCTGGAAAGGTTTGTGGTTGTAAAATACTTTTAAAAAGAGTAGTTAAATGACCCACAGATATGCATTTATCTAAGGTAGAAAAGCCCATTTGCTTGAGGACAAGCAAATCCCAAGTGTAGGGGTATTTGATGAGGTGTCATTTTATACACTATTTCAGGGTCATTTAACCCCCTAAATCATGCAAATATGCCCAGATTATGTGCTTAATCGTTTGTTTTCAGGTTTTTAGCACTTAAATGGCATTTGGAGGAAATACACGTGACTTGGGCTCATTTGGAGAAGAAACGGACAAGACTATGACTCTACACCAAGAACCATGAAGACTTATTCATTCAGAGCCTGGAGACGGCGTCGCAACCATAAAGTGACGGCGTCATGACACTCATGGTGACAGTGTCAGAGATTCAGTGACGGCGTCAGGACGTGGCCGACTTAAAATAGATCTAGAACCATCAAAGTGGCGACGGCGTCAGGAGTACAAAGCGACGCCGTCGCAGAGATATCTCTATAAATATAAACCGATTTTAGGGTTTCAAGTGTGTAACTTTGTATAACTTTAGGGAGACGAACCCTAGCCTTTGTAGCAACTTCATAGGTTATTTTTAGGGCCTCAAAACCCTATTGTACTACCTTGGATCCATGTTTTAATTCAAGTAAGGTTATTTATCTTTAATCATTTAATATGTCTATGTGTTGTGTGATTGATTTATCTTCTTACTTTCATTATAACATGTGAGGCTAAACCCTCCTTTGTATTTTCTTATGATTGCATGAAAGTCGGATTGTGGTGATGATAAATGTGCGCGTTAGGCTTTAGAAAACCAGCTTTTATCTGTATCACTGTAGACACGTCTAGGGAAACGTGAGTGCGTAGAAAGGATACCATCGGGTAACAGTCTTCATACTACCTTGCCCTCTTATATGGTTGATCCCTCTTAAGGTATTTCACATGCATTTAATATACTCTTAGGGGCCTTGTAATAGTCTTCATACTACCTTACTTGTGTGTTGCCCTAACGGAATATTAAATAGACGGTGGGTTCGTGTAATCCGTTCATGACCTAGGAAATAGTTACACATATCATCACAAGTGTGACAAGGCAGCAGAATTAGGAGTCGCAATCTGATAAGTAGTGCCTGATTAAATAAAAACATTCAATTATCATAAAGTTATCACCAGTAAATTAGATATTAATTAGTTTAGTTAATAGTCAAACAAACCAACCTCTCAAACCATAGATTTACCTGATTTCCATAAAACATAAAAATACAAAATTAATCTTCCTATAACCCTAGAATTATGTTAGACCATGATCAAGCCTTCCCAACCTATTCCCCTAGAGGACGATAACACCCCCCGAGTCTTGCCTATACTACTACTACAACGGTTAGGTACTCTGCCTAGGGAGTTGTAAAACTTCGTGTAGAAGTCCTACGACGACCGCATCAAGTTTTTGGCACCGATGCGTAGGGAATAGTTAGGTTTTAATCATAGTTTAACTTAGTTCTACTCGCTTGAATCCTTTCAAGTAAGACTTTAATTACGTACATTAGCTTTCTCGTAGTCTATATTTTCTTTGTATTAATTGTTGCGTAACCCATTCTCATCAACCACCATGGGAGACGAGAATCATATCCGCACTCTTGGAGACTACTCCAAACCTAGCCACGAGGGCTACAGGAACACCATCGAGCTCCCCATAGGGAACAACGTGGTACCTCTTCGATCCGACACCATCCGGTTGGTGCAAAACGGATGCTCATTGTACGGACTTTGGTCCGAGGATCCAAATGATTTCCTAAAACTTGTGGACTCACTTGACCTTGACGGTGAAAACAAGGAAAGAACGCGCCTGCGTTTATTTCAATTTTCCCTTCGCGATCAAGCTAGCAACTGGCTTGAACATCTTCCAGCAGGATCCATCACCACATGGGAGGATCTTACTACTCATTTCCTTGCTCAATTCTTTCCACCGGGAAGGACCGCAAAACTCCGCAACGATATCCTAATGTTCCAACAACATCAAGGAGAATCTCTCTCAGAAGCATGGACTCGTTTCAAGGACTTACTACAAAAAGTCCCTCATCATGGCATCGATCGTTGGCTTCAATTTTTTTTACGATCATGTCTCCTTTCATCTTAAATGCAAGATTGACCGCGCCGCCGGTGGCAAACTCCGCGACAAGAAAGCCGACGAATCTTGGGAGTTCACTGAGAACCTCGCCCTCTACGACCATGAGGGCTGGAATGACTCAAGGAACTTCGTCAAACTGGTCAAGGCCATTTCTACACCTCAAAGCACCTCAAAAAGACCTGACCGAAGACTTTTTGAGCTCGAAGACCAGATTAATTTCTTACTAAAAGGGTCACGACCGACACCTACCTAGCTCAACGCACGTCCCTCAAGCTTATGCTGAAGCAGTTTATTCAAACTCCCGCTCACAAAACCAAAATGAACCACCAAAGCAGAACCCCTTCACTTTTCATGAACGTACCGGTCCAAACCCTTAGCCCCAGGCTTTAGGAACCACTTTCAAGGCTCGAGTAAGGGACTACATGGCAGCACACACCGAAAGGATGGAAAGATTTGAGAATGCCATTTTCAAACAGCGAGAGGAGATCAATGATAGGATGGCTAAAATATTCGGGCTTCTTAAGGAACTCACAACCAGCTGGGCTCCTAAAAAGGTATTGATAAGAGAAGAGGCTAAATCACCTATCACCAAAAACGTAAATTATATCTCTCTTACCAGAGGAGAGGAAGAAAAGAGTGACAAAGATGACATAGCAACCGACGACGGCAATGAAAAAACTAACGGGTCAGGTACGGAGATGCCAGTAAAAGAAGCCAAGACAGAGAATGGAGCTGAGAATAGGATCAAAAATGAGCCAATCAAGAGAGATGAGAAAGGAGAAGGAGTGGAGGCACCAAGCTCTCAGCCTGTAGAGTATTGCCTGAAGCATAGGATCAATGAAAAGCTAATCGAGGGGCTTGTTGATAATCAAAGGTTCAGTGACTTTCTGTTAGGAGTCCGAGTAGGAAAAATGAAAGGAAAGACCCATACTTTGTCACCTAGGGGCCTGTCAATGAAGCAATCATCAAGAAAAAGATAACAAGGAAAGAGAACATTGGAGGAAACTTTGAAATACCCTGTAACATAGGAGGCCTGAAATGTATGAACGCCCTAGTAGACCAAGGATCTGACGTGAACGTCATGCCCCTCTCTACCTACATGAAATTAACCGACGAAAGGCCCGCTAAGACAGACATTAGACTCTCTCTAGCTATCCATTAGTATATCTACCCTTTAGGAATATCAGAGGACGTATTAGTTGATGTTACCGGTTTTGTGTACCCTGTGGACTTCGTGATTTTAGACATAAAAGGAGACGAAAAGAGGCCCTTTATCTTAGGAACACCATTCATGACAACGGCTAAGGCCGTAATTGAGTTTGATAAGGGCATCATAACTCTAAGATTTGGAAAGAGTAAGACAAGTTTCCATAGGATACCTGAAACCCTCTATAAGGTCGAGAAAGGGATTAAGAATAATATAAGGCCTATAGCCCCTACTATAACTGTAAATAGGCTAGTTTTGGAATGGGAAGAAAGGATAAAACTTCACCTGGAAAAGAAAATGAAGTTCGACCAATGTAGGAACAAAAACTTCACAAATGAGCATCCCGCTCTTGTCAAAATAGAAAATGGAATGGATGATGAAGGAGAAGTCACGTAATAGCGTGTGACTTCGAGTCGAGCTACAAGACTCATAAATAAAGAAAAGCGCTTCTTGAGAGGCAACCCAATATTTATTTTTCTCGCATTTTAGGAGTGTCTTGTGTTTTAATTCTTTTTATTTATTCTTTTATGTTTGAATTCATCATTTTGTAATCATGCTTTGCTTTGTTTTTAACCTCGTCTTAATTGCAATCAAAGGTATTTTGCAAAAAAATAAGTGTAGGGGAAATATCCGGTTTTTAAGAACTAATTCAAACATTAGAAATAAATTGTTTAGATTAATTAGCGTCAGTTTCAAGTCATATGATTGTATTGACGAATCTCAGGTTTCATGCAGTAATTCATACATGAAATAACTTATATAATCGTGTGCAGGAAGTTTTTCAAAGAAAACGAATATAAAATTTTGCTCAGAGGCTAGAGACGGTGTCAGGATTTATCCTAACAGCGTTGTCAGCCCAGCTACAGGAAAATTTGAAAATTTTCAAGTATTTTCGAAAAATAGTTTGTACAACATTTAAAATTTGTAATTCTTTTATAAACCTGCAGAAACCTATGATTACATCATTACTCTCATCCTATCTTTACTGCTTTCATAGAGTCAAAACCCTAAACTCTCATTATATATATCTATCCCGCCAATTTTATGCTTGGTGTAGTTGTCTTTGTCTTTGATTACAGGTTATATTTGATAAGAAGAAGCTTGGAAGTTCTTAGGAAGTTTCATTGGATAATTCTTGGAGGACGATTTAACCAGTTATCGCATGTTTCGGAGGACGATTTAATCAGTTATCGCATGTTTCTTCTCCATTATTGAGCAAACCATGGGAGTACTAGTTTCTTTTATTTGTTTTCTTTTTCCCTTTATTCGTTTTTACAGGTACTTTTATAGAACATTTAGGACAATGTTCAACTTAAGTGTAGGGGGGAAAATAAGCCTTAGAAACTATTCCTTCATTTTCCATTTGCTTGTTCCTTAAAATGATGGGTAATATATCAAAACATAGAATAAAAGGTAATTTTAACCCAAATTTAAATTTTTTATGACACATACCGACGAAAACCGAGTATTAATAGCGTCTCATGGATAGGAATGTATATGAGTAGCACAAAAACCATCAAAATTCTACCCCAAAAATATGAGGTTCGCCTTTAGATCTATAGGAATTTGGGTTTCTATTTTTGATACCTAAGATAATTGATACCTTTAGCTTTCTCGAGTTAAGGTTCGAATGTAGTCATATGTGTCTATTCTGTCGTTACGGATGTATACGTATGGTATTTGTCGCCTTTTCTGGAGCATTGGTATCGGTATTAAATTATATGAGTGTACCGGTAGTATATTAAATTCTAGAACTTGTTTTTGTGATACATCCCAAGACCGCATAGTAAGTATTAGGATTTGCTAGAAAAGAGGTACTAAGACTAACCCATGTTTTAGACCTGTAATTGTTATTATGGTTACATCGACCATATAACTATCCCACAACCTTGCCATGTACTCATTTTTAGTGCAGGATACCCCTAGTACAACCCCCGAGCCTATCCTTTTTCATGGTTCTCGTAATTTTTTGGTTAAGCCAGACTATTAACGAAGAGCATTGCCACCCTTGAACCAATTATTACACCCAAATCACCTTAGTCTACCTTGTATGTACTCACCTTTAGTACATTATTATTTTAACCCAAGTTAATTATTAAGTACACGGTTGCTAAGTCTTTATCCTTGTAAATACTGTTTTGGGACGATTGGGATTCATGGTAGTATTCATCTTATGAAGAATTAGGAAAGAAGTAATTTATTAACCTCAATAGAGCTCAATAAGCTCTATGTTATGTTGATCCACCTCAAATCAGGTCATTAGTTAGATTGTAAATATCGAGTATGTAAAAGTTCAAGTGTAGGGGTGTATCTATAAACCCCATGATGTATTATATGTTTAAGCAATGGCAGGGCAAAAGTGTACGAAATTTTTTTTATATAAAAAAATGTATATAAAAAAGAGTGAAAAATATACGGGCTGCCATTTGCTTATGTCTATGTTTATATTAGAGTCAAGAAAAGAAAAAAAAGAGATGGATGTAGAGTTTTGTAGAGTTTGTATATCTTGTACTAGTCTTTGGCTTAGCAACCCAACTAACGTGTATTTTTATAAATAATTAACTAACCGTTTCACTCAAAATTCACCCAAAAGTCACTCCCCAAATGTATCCCATCTGTTTCTGTTTCCGTTAATGTTATCTTACACCTACACCCCACAACCCTTTAAAAGACCTCTTTGATAGTAATGAATAATGCTTGCGCCTAGCGGTGGAGGTTTGATCATTTACCAAGCCTATGGTAATTTATATGCTATGACAGGTAAATGAGTGTTAATTTTCCCTTTCCTATAGTTGTTATAAATTATTATACACCCGAGTGGAAGAGATAATCCCAAACACTTATGTGAGGTGCTAGTATATGCTTTTCGTGCTTTTAAATACGAGGTCTAGAAGGTTGTATTGTAAAATACTTTTAAAGAGTAGGTTAAATGACCCTAATATTGCTATTGTCTAGGTAGAAAAGCCTATTTGCTTGAGGATAAGCAAATCCCAAGTGTAAGGGTATTTGATGAGGTGTCATTTTATACACTATTTCAGGGTCATTTAACCCCTTAAATCATGCAAATATGCCCATATTATGTGCTTAATCATTTGTTTTTAGGTTTTTAGCACTTGGATGGCATTTAGAGGAAATACACGTGACTTGGGCTCATTTGGAGAAGAAATGGACAAGACTACGGACCTACACCAAATCTCTTGAAGAATTATGCATACAGAGCGTGGAGACGGCGTCACAGGCATAAAGCGACACCGTAGCGATTGACGACCACAACTGGACTCCGTCGCGACGATTTCTCTATATATATTAAGCCGAATTTATGGTTTTAGGTGTGTAACTTTGTATAACTTTTAGGAGCCGAACCCTAAGTATTTTGTCAGTTTTAAGGCTGACTTTAGGGCCTCAAAACCCTATTGTAATATACCTTGATCCATGTTTTAATCAAGTAAGATTATCTATCTTTAATCATTTAATATGTCTATGTGTTGTTTGATTAGTTTATGTTCTTGCTTTCTTTATAACATGTTAGGCTAAACCCTCCTTTGTATTTGCTTATGATTGCATGAAAGTTGGATCGTAGATCCTTTTACTATTGCTTCTTGTGATGAATGTGCGCATTAGGCTTCAGAAATCTAGCCATAAGATATTAAATTGGCATAGACGTCTAGGGAAACACGAGTGTGTAGAAAGGATACCATCGGTAATAGTCTTCATACTACCTTACCCCTAATATGGTTGATCCCTCTTAAGATATTTCAATTGCTTTAATATACTCTTAGGGGCTTTGTAATAGTCTTCATACTACCTTAGTTGTGCGTTTTCTTAACGAAATATTAAATAGACGACGGGTTCGTGTAATTCGTTCATGACTTAGGAAATACTTACACAGATCATCACGAGTGTGACAAGGCAACAATATTAGGAGAAGCAATCTAATGAGTAATGCATGATTAAGCCAATACATTATTTTATCATAAAGTTATCACTAATAGTTTAGATTATAATTAGTTAATCAAACCAACCTCTCAAACCATTGATTTTACTACTTTTTATAAAATATAAAAATACAAAAATAATCTCCTTTCAATCTTGTAGATCTCGGCTAAGCCCTGTTCGAGCCCTAGGGGATTATAAAACTTCTTGTGAAGTCTTTATGAGACCCGCATCAAACTCATATGCATATAGAGCGTATCGTATCGTACCTAAGGCGTCTTATTTATTTAGGTTGCAGTTAGGACTTGTTGTTTCGTTGAACTTGTGTAATATTTCTATTGATACTACTTGATTGAGGTGAGTTTTGTAGCCCCTTTTTACTTATGTTTTCCTTGGGGGAAAATGATACTCAAATGTTATTTTTGAATGCTTTTACGCTGTTTACACTATTTTCATATATTTGGACATGATGTGTGCTTCGATTGCAATATGTGCCTTATTGTGTGGATTCAAATTGTGGTTTCAATTATGCACAATTATTTAACGCCGGTTTGGAGCCGAATGATCTATTGATAGTACTGTTTGGGTTGACACCCGTTCCCTTGTGTCTCTATGTGGTTCTTGTCCAAGGGAGAATATGTTCCGGTCAAGTTATTTGTATTGTAGTCATGAGGTTTAGTTGTTGCGATTGCGTGGTTTCATTAAGTGTTTGTATATGTATATCTTACTCACTATTATCCTACCTGTATTATATGCACACCAAATGAGTTTATTACTTAAACCTACGAGCTCACCAACTTTATGTTGACGTTTTTGAGTATTTATTTTTAGGAGATAACAATGATAATGCTTAAGGGGATAGTGTTCCCTGCCAATATTAGTGTGACCTAATATAGAACACCTTTTGGGTCGTTGAATAATTTGCATTTATCTTTTGCTTATGACTTTCGTTGAATGGTTGATTGTTGAATGCCTATCTCGGGTTGTAGGATTTTATGCGATTATGTTGTCGTGGTATAGACTATCCACGATACAAGTCTTCACTTGTGTTGGGATTGTCGACATGGCATATTCGTGTTGGATTTACTTTAGTGAATTCTTTATCTTCTTATATCAATGTCTTATGACGATCCTATCCGTTACATTTTATGTTCTTTGCCTTAGACGGGGTATGACAGATTGGTATCAAAGCCATTGGTTACAAAGAACTAGGTGGTTGACCTAGACTATAACCTCAATACCCTCATATAGCTGCATAATAGGAACTACGTGTGCAATTATGTGTATGCTTGTTGCTTTATGAAAATTCTATGTGCTATTTGAAACACTCGTAGAATACGATGACAATAAAGGCATGCCTATGTGATACAAGTATTATGACGCCTAGCCAACGTGATAATAGTTACATCATATAACATGGATTTATTGGAATCATATGGTGCCTCGAGTAAATTTCTAGAATAATAAGCGTAGATGAGATAGAATCTTATCAGACTTTTACGACATCTGTAGCGTATCATAGTCAGCCATTTTTTCATACTGCGTTCTAAAGCGACGAGTTAAGTTACATAGTTATTTACCCCAGGAATGAACCCCCTACTGTGTCATCTCAATTGTTGTTTCGTCATATGATCACGACCTTGGGGATGACTTGTGAAACAAAAAGGACTACTAGGGAGTAATAACCATATGATTCTTGAGTAGGTCATTTGCGTTGACCATGATAACAATTTTCTTCCTGATGTATGTGTTTCGAAGATGGTACTGATTAATTTAAGTCAAAGTCATCCTGTAAAAAAACTTATACAAGTGAAGTGTTTCTTTGAAAACCTTTTAAAACATAAGGCATTAGTAATTTTCAACGATTGGATTGTTTTAATCAAAACTTTTGTAATATGATGTATGTCTAAACTTTAAAGTTTTTTGGGTATCATTATCTAACCCACGTTTAAAAAGATGTTTTTATAAACTTCTTTTATCAATTTCATGGTACTTGGCCAATACGATTTTAAATTGTAAAGTCCTTTCTATACACTACTTGAATACCTTTTATGGCAAAAAAATTTGTGATGTATGTTGAAAGATCAAACTTTGTTGAAAGTTCCTAACCACATCAAAATCAATTGCTTTATTGAAATACAAACTTTTTGTGGTGGTATCTCCTTGTATGACTATCATTATTGAAAATTTAAAACTGCGTAGTACATTTTACTCAAAATGCATTTATGGTCAAAATTGCATAAATTTTCACTCAAATAAATGATTGTGGACAAATTTTAAAACCATGCCTCCAAGAAGAAACACGTGCGACTCATGACGCAAATCTTAAAATACCATTCATTATGAAAATGACACTCGTTAGGCCCAATTATATCTTTGACAGAAAGATATCATCAGCAAGTCTTGCCTCATATATTCCCTTTTAGTGACAAGCTGATCTAAAGGGAAAATTGCTATGTCACTTAGCACACCCTCATAAATTTCATGGAATACATGCCTAATGTTTTGATCTTATCCCTAAACAATGGAAGGTTCCTCCATCCCCGGTTATCTTTGTTGCATAGTTCAGTTTAATTAGAGTTAGAATCAGGAAGCGTGCATCCATGAACAATACAAACTAATAGGATCGTTAGTAAATGCAACTTAGGACTAGAGAACTATTCTGTTGCTATCGACTTAATACCTTTTCGTCATGGAAGTTTTGATGCGACTAGGGAATAAGGCTGAAACAGTTTCCACGAGGATATCATCCGAATTGCCTTGTCAAACGACGATGTGCTCAAGGTTCATGGGGAGCGACAACACCTTGCGAGTATGAAAACGGACGAGAAGAAAATCAAATATTTTTGATGATACAAGACTTTTCGAAGAGCTATCAGGATTACCTCCCCCACATCAACAAGTTAAATCTCACATAAACTTAATTCTTGGAGCTACACCGATTGCGAGATTTCCATATCGATTGGCGCCTTCTAAAATGCAAGAGTTTCCCTATTCCAACACTTCAATACTCTCACTATCTCTCCAATACTTTTCCAGCCCTTTTCATTAAGAATGTGCATTGATTTTGGAAATGAAACAAGCTGAAGATCAAGAACCGATACCTACTTCCCCGAGTTGATGATCTAGTCAACCAATTAAGCGGTGCTGAACATTTCTTTCCTTTCGAAACAATTGAACCTTAATCATGGACTTGATAGCTTAGAGTTCTCCGTGAGAAAATCCTTAAGAAAACGTTTAGAACTAAATACACCCGCCTTGATTCTTAGTTTCACCATTATTACTAACAGACGCGATGAATGCATTCATGGAATTAGGGAACAAAGTATAGAGACCGTAACTAGTTAAGTTCGTTACTTTACTTATAGACGACGTACCTATTCATTTGTGAAACAATGAAGATAATGAACATCTTTCAAGCCTATCTATTACCATACACATTCCTATTAATACTTCCCACACTTATGGATCTTAAGCCATAAATACTCCTACAGAATCTCGCTGATTTCCATGTTACCTAGCTGTAATCAGCAACCTATTCAAACTTCTCAAAATATCTCAACCACTAACGGTACCGAGTAACTACGCTAAGAACCTATTTGGGGTAACAATAAGAAGAAGTATCTCAAACGTTAAAGCATAGTTATCCAACACACAAATCTTCACATCACCCGAGGGAAAACTGAAAATTTCATGGTATACTATGATACATCAAACGAAGGATTGGATTGCATACTAATGTAGAGGAATAAGGTTATCACATACTCACCAAGACAACTCAAAGAGCATGGGAATAATTACAGACGCATGACTTGGAGCTAGGAGCTGTAATTTTTTGCACTATGAGACAAAAGGAGATGAGTGGAACTTCTAAGTGACCCTAATTACGAACTCAAGTACCATCTAGGTAAAGCAGACGTGGTAGCAGATGTCCTGAGTGGGAAGGAAATATTGAGACCATCACGGGTACGACCATTGGGAATGCTAGGCGAGATAAGTTTGAAATTTTGCATATTGGATGCTCGAGGTGAAGCAATGAAGCAAGGGAAAAACTTTCAGATCTTAATACACTTTTAAAGCATGTTGCAAGGATTGGTTTTCAAGCAACCCTAAAATTAAGGCAATCCTTTAAAAATGTTGAGATTTTTAACAATTCATAACTTGATCTCAAGACAGTTCTTGTTTGATGAGTTGCTTGATTAAGTTAGACTCAAGTTGCTACTTAGTTTAGGTTTTTGATCAATCGCTCGAGGATGGGAAAGGATTGAATGATGTGATTTAGAATTTGGTCTAATGGAGTTCGATACTTAATAGAAGAGAGTGAATCCCAAGAACTAGTGATCAGAGGGAAGTTTTTATGGGGGCAGCCCATAGATCTAGATTTTGATCTTCCTAGTGATAATATGTACAAGGATACAAGGTAATATTATCAGTGGTCAAGAATGTAGAAGGATATCACCATATATAATAAGACTTGCTTGACTTTCTTAAAGGTCAAGACAAAATACCTTAAGCCATCCAAATCATTACAACAACCCAAAACTCCCTATAGGAATTCAAAATAAATTTCCGAGGACTTAATGACCAAACAGTCTCGAGCTGCAAGAAAAAGTTAACTTGATGGAAGCAGTAATGGATTGATTAATGACATCTGCGCATTTCAATCCTATTCAGGAAATTTAGGAGACGGATGGACTTGCTCTAACCTATATCAATGAAATCTTTTCACGTCATGGAGTGCTCATATACATTAGTTCAAATAGGTGTACTAGTTGAATTGAACTCTGCCTACCAACCTAAAAAAATGAACAAAGTGAGCGAACAAATTAGATCTTAGAAGACGTACTTCGGACATGTGTGACTCAAGTCAACGTAGGTTGAGACACTCATTTACCTTAGTTGAGTTTTCTTATAACAACCTCTACACAACTAGCACAAAGACATCCCATATGATGCCTTGTATGAGCATACATGCCGTTCACCACTTTGTTGGTCAAAACTAGGAGAAAGACAGTTGACACAACCCGACGTTTCCATGAATCTATTAGATAGAACCCAACAAGCATAGAAAGACTCAAAGTCTATTTTCAAATACTTATGTGATGTGCTAATTATATGATTTTCTTGGTCAACTTGTGTATTTATGTTAACATATAATATTCACTAACAAAACACGATTCGAAGGCCGGGGAGGATAAAAGAAATAAGTTGCCATATTAGATTAGAATGAGAGAAAAAGTGAAGATGTATGTGTGTTTTGAAGAAGGAAGAATACCCACACCTTGGTGAAATGTTACAAATGAATCCTCACCCCTCCTTGGAAGTAAGGAGGGGATATATACAACCTATGACATGCGTCACTATCCTATAATGACATTTCTAGTCCTTGCGTATCTGGCTAATAATAAACTAATGTAATTTCATATAAGTCGACATATATTAAGGCTAACAATCTTCCCCTAACATGTGGACATACGGAATTACTTACAATGTTCCTAACAAGTACAAAATACAACATAATAGAGTCTTCTAAAGCGCTTCCAATGCTAAAGATGACGTCTTTGTCTTCTAGTCTTGATACTTGTACTTTATCTTGGCTCTTCTATATCTTTACTTGTTCTAGAACCATTGTAGTATGCATGAGTTGGATTAACTTCCCCCCAATCCATGCAGCATGTCTTGAAAAGCTTTCTTCATAGACTCCTTTTTAACGAAGTTTCTGAATCAGCTTCCCCCCAAACCAACATCCTTATCTTGAGAAGATTCTAAAACTTTGATGTAACTTGAACAATCTTCTATTTGTCATTGACGTGCACAACGGAATTTTGTAGAAGAAGAAGTAAACCACAACAAATAGTGCTGCTACTTATCATTAGGTCTTGGTGAATATCCGTTCGGGGGATCATGCAAGAAATCAGCAATAATTCTTCTCACGCTTGCAGAATACTTCACACAAACCATACTAAGTGAAGTAGTATAAACTACTTCCCCCTGGAAGTTAACCTAATTACATTAAAGTACACGTTTTCCCCTATAATGGTTTTGAACTCTTGGAAGCATCATTGACGTGTACGACACTCGAGAAGTTCTTGTCAAAAGCAACAGTCTTGAAAAGTTATGAAAGACATTGAAGAACTTTGAAAGATTTTTCTTAGACTGTGAAGTACCATTGACATTCTGTAACTTCAACAATCCCGTGAGAATTGCTGATTACATCTCAACCTTTAAAATCTCTAGATAACTTACCAACCTCATATTCTGTCAGATATTATTGTGACCACTTGGTGAAGTAAACCCGATATACCAAACTTGAAACTAAAGTAAAATCCCCCAAATTTGTTACTTAAGCTTGAACTATTATTGATTGAAGAACGGTGCAGAAGAAAAGCTCTAAGTACCCTATACCTAACATCAAAAGTACAACACCTCTTGAAATTATCCACAACTGCATCTGCGTGTGATACTGAGTACTACAATGTAACTCATTTAAGTGATATTTAACTAGGTCTTCAACCAACCACCCCGACTACTGGAAACTAGATAATCCAAGTCTCAATCATAACTGTATATGTTCAAGCAAGTCATCAATCGATAGAGGGGTTTTAAGAAAAGAGGTAGAAAGTAGAAGGAAGTCTCGATGATGAAATAAGTAGACGCCTTCGTGAAACCCACTTTAATCTCAAATAATGGATACCAAATCAACTCTGTGATCACTTGACATTCTAAATCCAAATCCATAGCCGTTTTGATGTCTTAGTGAATCTTTAATAGGATTGTTTTAGCATTAAGTGTTGTGTTTGCTTTGGTGTTCATGAAACTATTATAGAGTTACTTGTCTTTAAAGTCTAAAAGAAGAAGGTTAAAATATGAATCAGATACTAAAATCGCAAGATAAAAGTCTTATTTCACAGGATTTTACAAAGTTTTGAAGTGCATATTTCTATGTCATATTTCACAGAATGAAGCACTGTCATATTTCTCAGAATGAAAGTGTCATATTTCTCAAAAAAATGTCATACTTTGCAGACATATTTCCTGTGCATATTTCCTGTCATATTTTTCATAATGAAATGTCATATTTCTCAGAAAATTGTCATATTTCGCAGACATATTTCCTGTGCATATTTCCTGTCATATTTCTCAGAATGAAATGTCACATTTCTCAGAATGAAATGTCATATTTCTCAAAAAATGTCATATTTCTCAAAAAATGTCATATTTCGCAGACATATTTCCTGTGCATTTAACCTGTGCATATTTCCTATGCATATTTCCTGTGCATAGTTCCTAACATATTTCACATGATTAAAAAATGGACATATTTCTCAGAATTAAAAAAATGTCATATTTCTCAGAATTCAAAACAAACACAAAACCCAATTTGTTTTCTTCCCGAAATAGCTTTATAAACACAAACCCAATAAGCAACAAGAATTTTTACACGGAAAGATTAGAGCTTTTTGTAAAAAGAAGCCATAAAACCCGAAAGAGGCCGTGACAACCAAACACTCAAAATAAGGTTATATAAGTAGTTTGGTGACCAAATAAGCTACGGTATATGATAACAAATAATCTAGAAACTATTTAGAAGAAGAAAGCTTCAAGATTTTTGCCAAATAAGCATAAACCAAACACCATGTGGCCATTTGGCTTAAAAATAAGCCACGACATAAGCACAATACCTATAAAAATAAGCCAAACACGAACACAAAATGATCCTGGTCTCTGATGCCAGTTGTTAACATATAATATTCACTAACAAAACATGATCCGGACGTCGAAGAGGATAAAAGAAATAAGTTTCCATATTAGATTAGAATGAGAGAAAAAGGAAAGATGTGTGTGTGTTTTGAAGAAGGAAGAACACCCACACACCTTGGTGAAATGTTACAAATAAATCCTCACCCCTCATTAGAAGTAAGGAAGGGATATATATAGCCCATGACACGCCTCACTATCCTATAATGACTTTTCTAGTCCTTGCGTATCTGGCTAATAATAAAATAATGTAATTTCGTATAAGTCGACATATTTTAAGGCTAACAATTTATAACTACGAATGTGAGTATGTGTGATTGAATGACTGGTATAACTATCGATTGGATTCATCCCAACAATGTTGTTGGAAGGCCCTTTGGGGATAATCATCCCAATAGTATGGTTGGAGGTTATTTTGATGAAACCCTACAGTCTTAGCTTAAGCTAGGAGTTGAGCTCCAGTTAGTAGTTGACTTGTGGAAGATCCATCTGGATAAATCCCAACAGTGTGGTTGGAGGTTATTTTGATACATCCTAACAGTCTTAGTCGACTTGTTGGAAGGCCATTTTGGTACAAAAAGCTTACATGCATTTCTTAATGCACTCGTAAATGTTTTTGTATGGTTTTGGTTGATATTGATGTGCGAGTAACCCCAAAGTCAAGTCGAGTTTTCAAAAATGTTGAGCTTTGTAACAATTCATAACTTAATTTCAAGACAGTTCTTGTTTGAAGACTT
Organism: Tanacetum coccineum; assembly: GCA_026074375.1. Lineage (NCBI taxonomy): Eukaryota > Viridiplantae > Streptophyta > Magnoliopsida > Asterales > Asteraceae > Tanacetum > Tanacetum coccineum. The sequence continues at coordinate 23,840 of BQNB010026375.1, read as the reverse complement.
GCGAAATTAAGTTAGATTCAAAGTTGTTACTCAGCTTAAGGTTTTTGATGAGTTTTCTCGAGGACGGGAAAGGCTCATGTAAGTTGGATGTTTCTTTACACTTGTATGGGTAAGCAAAATTCTAACAGTAGAACCAACTGAATTTCGGGATAAAATTCTTTTAACTGGGGATACTGTGACATCCGTCACCAAATTGGGTTGGTCAACTTTGACCATTAACCTCATGTTCATCGTCTAGTTAAGCTTATGTGCATGCGTGACTTCGAGAACATAGAAAAACAAGAAATTTTAGGAGTTAATGTGACAACTGACATTTTTAGGTTAACATTTAACTATTAACTAGAACGATTTAATTTAAACACAATAATATTCGACTTTACGTATAACAGTTAGGTTATCCCGCGTATAACGAGAAACAGTCTTTGAACATATCCCGTCTCTAGACTAAGTTTAGTCTACGTTTAACAAGTACATTATTATTCTCATGAGCATGATTTATAAGCCATTTGCATACGATTTTACAAATTTTACGCAAGTCTCTTAAACTTGCATTATATTACATGCATGCATGCACAATATACCCAATACCTTAACTACTTTTGAGGTATTCTTATGACTAGTATTTTTACACTTTAAAAATATTCCCTCCCCTTTTTTAGCATAAAAATCTGCCCTCCCCTTTGGTAAATACCAACAATCTCTTTTCAAAACCAATGCTTCCCTAACTAGGATAGATCCAAGAGACTACCAAGGATGTCAAACCAATTCATCACTTTGCCTTCTCTTGAGGGATCGCTTAAGGTAAGCTCACACGACGCCAATACTCTTTTTGGTTATGCAAGAACATGTGATGTGTAAAACATCATTTGTCCATTCCATTCATTACCCTATATAAGAAGCTCTCATGACTAGTTCATCTCTCAATCCACAACCTCATCCAAAACACATAAAACTATCCATACTTCTCTCCTATTTTTAGTAGCTAACTAGTTTCCAAGCAAGGGTTTTCAAGTTTTGGTTTAAGGGTTTTACAAGAAATAGCCCTTTGGAAATCAAAAATTAGGGTTTTATAGCATATTTGGGTTGTTCTTGTGCACTTCTTGACCTTCTTATCATCACCTGTTAGGTCAAATTAAGGATATTGTATCACACTTGTAACGGTTTAGGAATGTAGAGAATGTAAGAGAGGAAGTAAGTCTTTCAATTTTCAAATTTTATAAAGAAGAGAGAAAATAAAGGGAGAAAGGAGGTTACAATTGACAAGCTTAGATACTTCTATCTAAGATGGAAGTATTTATAGTGTTGACTACACTATGGTTTTATTCTCTTACCCTACTCTTTAAGTGTGGTTAGTGAGTTCTTTTTAGCTATTAAACTCACTATCCCTTATTACATTACTAATAAACGTAAAACTTAACTAATACAAGTCAAAATAAATAAGACCACAAAGTATCTAATAATAGACACTTTTTAATCCTAACAATCTCCCTTTAAGGGTTCATTCTTGGCATTCCCATCTTTGTCGTAGTGATCTTCCATTCACGTAGCTTTCCCAACGTCTCATCTGGTCTTGCTGTCTCAAGTGTTCTTCAATGTATCTTTCATAAAACACCATATATTTTGCATCGTCCTTGCTGAGAGTTGGATGTGCATAACCATGCTTCACATCTAGGTTAATCTTTTAAACATTCTTCAAAATACTTTTTAGTGTTTTATCACAAAACTTTGGGATCTCATCAATATCCATAACCCTCTTTTCTTTCTTGCTATTCTCATAAATAAAGTCAACGAAAAGAAGAGAAGTAATTGTATGCGGTTTTTGTTCTTCAATACCAGGGAATATGAGTTTTGTTGCAGTAATATTGAACTTTACTTGATAAGTTTCCAATCCAAGCTGATAATCATGAACTCTTTCCCAGATAACACAGCTTCTAATAAAGACGATTAATGATTTTAGTAACCCAGTTTCTAGATAGTTTTTAATCTTTCCATCCATGCAAGTTAGATACATATCTTCAATGTCATTCTTATGTAAGTACTTGTAATCTGATTATGTGAATGATTTGTACTCACCATCAGATCTTTTAACCACAATCTCCTTCATATATTCTTGTCCATAACCTTGATCATACTGAACCCTGATTACTTCAACAATTCGCTGTTTAGAGTAGACTTCTTCATAATCATCTCTTTGCTTCCCATAAACTCTTCTAGTGTTCAACAACATACCTTACATACATATTAAACCTTTTGATTGTCTTTTTTACCCATCTGGTGTTCATTTCTTCAAGGTCGTTTCTAGGAATGAAAAAGCATGAACTTTGTGCAGTGATAGTACATATTTCCTTATTTCAGAGTTTCTATTCTTCAGATAAAAGAGATCTTTGTTAACTAGAACTAGTGGTGGAGCATTTGGGTTTCTTTCACAACTATGGAATATTGGAGCTGGTTTCTTTGGAATCTACATAGACAAATCTTCTTTCCTGCTATCCCAAACTATCTGCCTCTCCATGTAACTCTTCATTTGATCAAGATGATACTAATGTTCTTCCCCTGAATTACATCTTCTTCTCATCATGTCATTAAGAGCATCTTGCTTTAGTTTTAGATTATCAGTAGTTAACTCGAGTTCATTCCTTTCCCTGATATCTTAGACATAAGTTTTGGTGACACTTCTTCTGAAGGTACTAATCATCATCTGTACCTTGACATCAGTCCATGGATCAAAATCCTTTTGATATCCTTGAGAACCTGAACCAGATAGATTTGACTCTTCCACTGTCTGTAATGATGATTCACCCCTTGTAAAAGTACTCTGCTCAGATGTTCTTTATCTTTTCGCTCTGCTCTTAACCTCAGGACGAGCATCATCATCATGATGGTCTTCATGATCACGGCTGCAAAATGTATCAACTCTGCAAGAACCAATATGAGAAGCAGGTTTCTTAAATTTATACATCAGTGCAAGCCATATTGGTAAATCAGCATTGTATGCTTGTTCATCATCCTTCATCTTCAAATATAATTGTTGTTGAAGATCAGGGATGGAAGAACTAGCAGATTCAGTAGGATGCATGTCAAGTATGTGATTGTTTATGTAATTTCTAAGAAATGCATCAACCTGCGGTGGAACATTAGTAGCTACATCATAAGAAACTGTACTACAAGTTCATCCCTTATACTCTTGTTCCTTCTTTACAACATTAGCAACCATTAAAGCTATATTGGCCTTTGTCTTTTCCCTTTCTAGCTTGATTGCTTCTTTTACAACCATCGGAAGACTGTCTCTTATATTCTGATCGGTTGTCTCATTGACCATCTCAAAACCACTACCTTTAGAGTCGCTTTAACTGTCTCTAAAATAGCATTCATATCTTTCCTTGGCATTAACGTTTTCTTCATGTGACGAAAGATATAACCATATTGTCTGCTCATTCTTGCAATCGCGCCCTTGATATGTTTTGAACGATCAGGTTTGGGTTTGGATGATGAAGATGTTGGTATGGAAGTCATCAATTCTTAGAGTTTCTCTTTATCCGAAGATAAAGAATCATTAATAGTCCTAGGGGATCTAGTGGGTGTGGTGATGGGTGTATCCTTAGTCTCCACTATACACATCCCTTTCTTGCTTATCAACGCATCCTCAGCTGATTCTTCCTCCAGTTCTTCATCAATAGACATATAATTAGCAACTTTCTCCATCTTTGAAATTTCCTTATGACTCTCGGGTTCTATCCAAGTGCCGGGATCTTCTTGACTATTCATCATATCATCAGCAAACTTATCAGCATCAGTTTCATCTCCTTCAACTAACTTCTCAATATCCTCATCTATTAAGTATTTATCAACCTTTTTAATAGCCCGCTGAGCTTCATACTCTTTAACACTTCTAGCAATAGCAATACTAACTTGTGTAGCCTCATCTAGACTATCAACATCAATTTGATCAGTAGTTAGAATAGGATTTGTAGGATCAGGTTGCTTTCTCTAAAGAATCATGATGATAGTAGATTTTATTAGAACACTTGATTCTCCTTGTGGATCTTAAGGGTTAGGCAGCTTAGGGGAGCTAGGTTTCTTAATCGTTCCTTGGGCAGACTCAATAGGTTGTGACTGAGTCATTAGAACAACTATTTGAAAATCAGCAGCCATACCTTGTAATTCTTTGTCTGCTTTATCTCCTCCGTTAACAACCACTCCGGAATCCTCATTCCTCGTCCCTTTCTCTTTCTAGAATTGAAAATTGATTTGACAACCTCATCATTTTCAACTTTTTGATATGGTTCATTAATTCTCTTTGCGATGTCAGAATGCTCAGTGATAATGTGATCAACGATAATCTTTATAAACCTTGGGTAAGGAATTAATGATGTTGGATGCATTAGTGAGTAATGTAGTCCTTCCCAAATCAGTGCAACATAGACTACATGCACATTAGTAATAATACAGTAGAACATTTACATCATGTGCATTGGTGGTTGATCAACACCTGTTTCTCTTGTTGGAAAGCATCTCATAAGAATCTTCCTGAGTGTCTGCCACAGTTGAGGTAGATCCGTTGTGACAAATTGTCATGTGAGACGAATCTGTTTTGCATAGCCTAGTTCATTTAGAAATGCAATCATTGTTGTAAGCTCAAGAGTTTCTTCGAATTCAACATGTTGTTATCAGTTGCTTGAGGCAATTAAAACAAAGTTCGAAGATCATTCAACGAGAATGTAACCTCTTTTTGCATCAATAAAGAACATGAATGTTTGTTTTGAATCATCGAACTTCAGAGTATGTCACACTTGTTGTATGTAAATCCATGGAACCGAAACAGATGCAGTCAAAGCAAAGCATAGTGGATGTCGTCTCAGGATTTCTCCAAGGGTCTTGCTTCTTGGTGGACACAGTGGATTGGTAAGATCAATCTTTTTGTTCGCTGACGCCAAGTCGTATTGCTTAAACACGAGAACAAGTAGATCTTTTGAAAACACTTGTTGTTGTTGAGCCATTATGAATTCTAAATGTTTTACAAGAATGTGTAAGATCAAAAACAAATCATTTATATAACATTTTTGTCGCTTTCCGCTCTGTTTGTTATATATGTTATGGCAATTTTTTTTGAACATATTCTTTACCAGTTTCTTTATCATGTGCTTATTTCTTGCTTTTTTGAGCACATGCCATACGCTTTATTCGCATTATTCTTTTGATTTCACTTTGTATGTTCTGGCAATTCTTTTTCGAACATACTTTGATTTGCTTTTTCACGTATGATTTTTACCTCTCTTTCTGTTTGAGATTTCTCTCCAAAAAGCTTTGTGTAATGATACTCTTTTAAGAATAATTAAGATATACTCTGATTTTGAATAATACTCTGTTTTGAAAAATTCAAGAGATATCCTTCATATTCTTAAAAAATTTGTAAAAGAGTACCACTTTGACAACACAATTACAACTTCTTAACAGAAAATGAGACTTTACCAAAAAATCACTTAATTATGTTTTCCAATTTAAAACTCTTGAAATGAATAATATAGCTATAAAACAAAATATTCTTACATCTAAAGTGGATGGTCACTCGGCCACTGGCGCGGTTTCGATTTTTCTAGACCGGATGTAGCTTTGATCGCTGGCGCGCTTTTCGATATAGAAATACTTGTCTCAAACTATATAAATCATTGTTTCAAATAGCATTTTGACTTTGTTTTTGAAATTATGAAAACTCTTGTGATTTTGTTGTTTAAGAAACATGAGATATGGATCATGATCACAGACATTCAAGCATTGTTCTTGTTTTTGCACACATTATCAATTCATTCAATCATGATCATTCATAAGCACATTCAATGAAAAATATAGCTAAAAGTCAACGAATTCTTATATGGAAACCGGATGGTCACTAAGCTGCTAACGAAATCTGCAATAGAAAACAGTCGAAACCGGACGCAACTTAGATCGCTAATGAATTTTCAAGAGAAAACGGTATTTCGCATAAAAAAATGAGGTTTTAACTACATTTATCATTCCACAGATAACAATTAAAGCATTTAAGTCCAACAATCATTAAGTCCAACACTTAAGCCCAATATACATTTTAAATCTAATTCTTAGCCCATTTCATTTTTGGTTAAGTCCAAACATAGCCCAATATCAGTTTCGGTAATCCTAATTGATTTTGACCTAATGTTAGCTGAAATTTGACTTTTCCATTTTTCATCGAATTTGACTATGTTACACAATCAAATTTACCAATATACATGTTAGTCGAATACTGACTACCTCTTTTTTAGTTTAAACCCTTGATCCAATCGAAAATAGCTACACAACCTTAACCGAAATTAGTGTTCATCGAGAAATAGCACAAACAAGTTAACCGAATATGAACCAAGGACTCAAAATAAGCCTAAATAAGCCCTCAATAAGCGTTAAATAAGCCGCACCTAAGCTCTTAACACCTAACACATGTCTTACTTCATCTCAATCGAAATTGATTTGCAATTGAATTTGACCATTCAACCGAAAATGATCTATACTAGCTCAAGAATTAATCTAGACACAATTAAGCATACACAAACACAGTTATAAGCAACTATGATTAATCTATAAGCATTGATCCCTAAAAGCCCTAATTTCGATGAACCCTAATTTCATCAAAATCAAATCCGATTGACTTAAGTGACACACAAATGATTAAAATGAATCATAAATGGTGTTATGCTTACGTTTACATTAAGATTTCACTTGTAATTATTGTAAAAACCAAGATTAAACTCAATCGAAATTGCTATGAAAATCTTAATCAAAAATGGATTATGTTATCATAAATAATAAGAAAAATGAAAATGAAAAATAACACTATTTATACCCCTTTCATTTTTGGTTTGACTTTCTTTGACCGAATATGATAGTTTCCTTTTTGTTCATTTTCAGGCCCTTTAGTTGCTATTGGATTTGTTTTAAGCTAATATTTTCACAAACTCCCCTTAGAGTGTGATCCCTTCTCATGGATAGTCCCAAAATGGATTTTTGTCTTTTTCAAAGCCCGGTAAATCACGAAAAGTTTATAGCTCCCCCTCAAATAAATACCCATTAAGAATTAAACTCCTCTATATTTCCAAACTTTTTTTGAGAGATCATTGTTATTCTTTTCTTGTTAATGAATATGTGATTTTTTGAAAGATAATGGTATGAAACATTATTTTTGGTTTTGTAAATGGAATATTTACAAACACATGTTTTAACATTTACAAAATATTCATTCATCACATTAATAACTCTCACTCAGATCATGATCCCAGTTTATGCTTTCAAAGAATATTTTAAGAAGATACGGATTATGAATCTGATAAAAACGAGAAAACATGTGATTGCTTAAATATCTTTCTGTATTTTTATATTTTCTCTTTTTTAGTTGTTTTTATGTTTTTTTTAAATTTCAAGAAAATCCTTCTGATCTTTTAATTTTTCAATTTTGTATTTTGTTTTTGAAAAATTTATTTACATGTTTTTGATGTATGATCTTGATGTTCAAGAAGATAAGTTTGCCAGACGTTCCAACTCAGTTGGAGTCATACATCGCATATCAATTCTGTGAACTAAATACTTAAACCTTTCTTTAGGAAGAGCTTTGGTAAATAGATCCGCTAATTGATATTCTGTCCTGAAAAAAATACAATTCAACAGTACCTCGCTCAACATGCTATTTTATGAAAGGGTAACGGATGTTGATATGTTTTGTACACGAGTGTTGTACCGGATTGCATGAGCTAGTAATAGTGCTCTTTGAATCACAATACATCAGAATTTTGTTGAAACGGTATCCGTAATCGAAGAGTTGTGTTCTCATCTAAATGACTTGAGCACATCAAGCGGATAAAGAAACGTATTCATCTTCCGCGGTCGACATCGCCATACAATTTTGCTTCTTTGAGGACCAGCTCACCAATTTTTCTCCCAAAAATTATATGCCCTCGGATGTGCTTTTACAATCATCATGGCACCCTGCTTGGTCTGCATCTAAATATGCAAATAGTTTAAAGTTGGAGTCCTTCGGATACCACATACCCATATTATAAGTCTTTTTTAGGTATCGAAAGATTCGCTTAACCTTTTTCAGGTGTTTGACCGTAGGTCGTGCTTGATAACGTGCATAGACAAATGTGGCAAATGCAATATCGGGTCTACTAGATGTGAGATACAAAAGCCCTCTGATCATGCTATGATATTTCATTTGATTAGTTGGAGTGCCTTGTAAATCAGGCCAGGCCAACAATACCTTTTGTAAAGTGATTTTCAATCAAAAAAGATGTCAGCTTATCATACCATGCTCATGCAACTTGTTTTAGATTGTACAGAGATTTCTTGAGTTTGTTGACGTGATCTGGAAAGTATGGGTCAACAAATCCATCTGATTGGCTGACATATACTTCTTCTTTTAATGAACCATTCATAAATGCGGTTTTGACATCCATTTGAAAGATTGTGAAGTTCTTATGAGCAACATATGCAATGAACATTCACACTGCCTCAAGTTTAGCCACCAAAGTAAACGATTCTTCAAAATCTATGCCTTCTTCCTGACGGTACCCTTTTGCAACAAGTCGAGATTTGTTTCTAATCATAGTGTTCTTCGTGTCAGTCTTATTCTTCCATAGTCATTTAACCCCGATAATATTTTTGTCAACGGGTCTTGCGACTAATTCCCAAACATTTAGCCTTTCAAACGGATGGAGCTCTTCTTGCATTGACTCAATCTAGCTATGATCTTGCATTGCTTCTTTGATGTTTTTAGGCTTAGTAGTACTCACAGTTAATGCATACACACACACTTCAGCATCGGTGTTGAGTCTACTTTTTTTCATAAATGGTTTTTTGGGGTCACCAATCACTTGTTCGAGCGGATGAGATTTTTTCCAAGTATGCATTGAGGGGTGTACTTGATTGAAGATGATTCAGCTTATTCAGTTACAGGAGGACAAAATGGAGTAATCAATGTGTTTCCGTCAAGGTTTGCAGAATCTTCTTGAATTGATTCATTAGCAACATCATTCGAGATTGGAGAAGTTTGTTATTTAGAAGAGGATACTAACGGAGTAGCTTCATTGTCTTCAACGATGACTGAGAATGATGAAGGTGTGTCTTCATTATTAAGAGTTGTAGGTGCAGCTTAATTAGTGGACACTTATTGTGATCTCTTCTCAAAGTATTCCTCATACATTGGACCGAACAAATCATCCAGAGCTTCTTTTGACAATGTTTGATTTGATTATGCTGACGAATCTTCAACATTAAAGCAGTTAGTATCAGGTTCTAAACAACTATGTTCATAAGCCATAGCCATTATCTCATCAAACTTGATGTGGATGGTTTCCATAATTTTGCGTGTTCTGCGGTTATAGATTCGAAACCCTCTTGATGATTCAAAATAATCGATAAAGATCCCGATATTCGCCTTTGGTTTCATTTTCCCTTCACGATCATTACTTGGATAACATAATGATCTAAACACTTGAAAGTATTAAACATTGGGTTTTCGGTTCCTAAGAAGCTCATATGGAGTCTTGTTGTAGCGTGTATGAAATAAAAAATGGTTTTGCGTGAAGCAAGCAGTGGAAATTGCCTCAGCCCAAAGAAATTCTGGTGCTTTTGAAAGATGAGCATTGTTCGTGTAGCCTCTACAAGAGTACAATTTCGTTGTTCAACAACACCTTTTTGTTGAGGTGTTCTTGCAAATATGAATTATTTCATAATGCTAAGCTTTTCATAATGAGACTTCAGTGTTGCATTTTTTAATTCTGTTCCATTATCAGATCTAACCTTCTGAATTTGAACTTTGAAATTCAATTGAACCTCAGTAATGAACTTAATGATCATGTCTGAAGCCTTATATTTTGTACAAAGAAAGTACACCCATGTGTAACAGGAGTAATCATCGAAAATAACCAGAATGTATTTCTTGCCGTTAATACTTTCTACCCTCATTGGTCCATACAAATCCATGTGTATCAATTCCAATTTGGAATGAGTACCAGGAACCAATTTAGGTTTGAGACTAGTTTTCTTGAATTTTCCTTGCTCGCATGCGAAACGCATATGATCTTTGTCATATTTAAACTTTGTAAGTCCATCAACCAAGTCTTGTTTGGTGAGATGATTAATAGTACCGAAATTCAAATGTGAAAGTCTTTTGTGCCATAACCATGATTTCGTTGATGTAGCTTTAGACATTAAACACACGGGAGAAGAAGCTGCCATATCTGAAATGGAGATTGTATACAAGTTTGAATCACGAGCACCCGTCAACAGATCTTATCCTTCCAGATTGCAAACATAACACGTTTTGGAACGAAATGCAACTTCTAAATCACCGTCACAAAATTTACCTACTAAGAAGAGGTTGTGTCTAAGGCCTTCAATGTAATATACATGACATATGGTTACGTTGCCATGCACATAATCTCCGTATCCTATGATTGCTGCAAAGTGGTTGTAACCTTTGTTAATTTTCCAGACTTGAAATGTACTATTTAACTCTCTGATTTATCGACTTTTACTATTTTTTGACAAAACAGTTAGAGTGCTAACGGTTGTCAACCGATAGTTTTTTAAGTTAATAATTCACTTTATGCTTGAATTATTACTTTTTAAATAATTACATTCATATCTTATTATTAACTTGATGATGTTCCGCGTACAACGAAAAACGACACTCAACGCGTATCGGCACAACAATAATTAAATTTTATATTTAATTATCACAAACTTATTTAATTAAACTTATTTTTAAAAGTTATTAATTATTTCTTTTTAAAAATTTACATTTTTATTTAATCACTTACCGGGAAATTTATCCCGCAATCAACTTAAAATGACAAACAACGCGTCTCGACACGTCAAATTTATGTCTAAACTAAATTAAAACATTTTGTATATAAATTATTTCTTTTGATATTTTTAAGACTACTAAACTTATTTATAACGCTTACTTAAAAACTTTAACCTTCGGGTTACGTTTACTTACGAACTAAGCACATTACAAGTCCCGACAAGAGTCTAAAAATCACAAATAAGATACCTCTCTTAGGATCCCATTCGACCGCCCCCCCAAGAGACACACTAGCACAAATTTTAGGATCATATTGTATACATATTTGTCCATTTCTTTCATTTTAAACACACACACCAATACACCTAAAACACACACACCTAAAACTCTCTTTTCCTCTCCTTTTCTCTTGTCTGGTCAAGACCTCCAACACCCCGAAATCATACATTTTTCATCTTGTTTCAAGAACATGAAAGCTTAGATACACTCGGGTTTAGTTTCTAGTGATCGTTGGGTAAATAAACAACGTTTAGGTTGTTTGGTTAGTCTTAATCTCCTCATAAAACCCTCTTTTTGTAAGTTAACTATTTCTTAATAATACTTGTACTTTTATTAATCACATGTTGCATAAACACTAGGTGTACAATTATTTTTGTAAAATAAAAAGTTAAAAGTTTACAAATCTATAAAAATGTTCTCATAAGATTCGAATAAAAATATTTAGAACATAGAGAAAGTATCATTGTAATATTATGGTTGTGTTGGTGAAATAAAACTTTTGGTCATAAGAGCTTATAGCTTATTTTAGCTTGTTAATAGGCACACGAGTGCTTATTTTGGCTTATATGGGTCTCGGCTTAAAAAGGAAACAAAGAAAAGTTGTTTTGGTCCTCTATAACTTTCGGCTTATTTTTCCTAGCTTATTTCGTGGCTTATTTTGAAAAACTAAAAGAGGTTTAAGCTTGTTTAGCTTATTGGACCTATTCTTGGGCTTATTGTATTATTGAAATGTTTGTTTGGGATTATGCGTACCGAACGGCCTAACAAGGCCCAATGATGTTTCAGCTTATTTGTGGTTTTCTTTTTGGTTCAGCTTATTTTGATAAATAAGTGCTTATTTTCTTATTCTAATGCTTATTGGTCTATTTTTGGGCTTATTGCATTTTGGTAAATTCGTTTGGGCTTAGTGGACCGAAAAGCCCAAGGAGGCCCATATAGCTTTCGGCTTACTTGGGTTTAGAGCTTTTCGGCTTATTTGTCGTAACTTATCAAAATGCTTATTTTGGTTATTTGGTGGTGTCTTAATTCATAAACATAAGCCTCGGCTTATTATTAAGCCCGAGCTTATGGCTTATTTTCGAACTTAATAAGCTTTGGCTTATAAACTTATATGTCATATAACTTATTTTCATACGTAACTTACTTATTATCTTAAGTATTTCGGCTTACTAAACTTAATGAATATTATGGTGATATATAATCGGACTACCTAATAAACTCGTATTGGGCTAAACTTATGGGCTAAAAACTTGACTAGTGTTTTTGGGCTAACATTGGGCTATTTGGCCCAATGAGTGCAAACAAGTGAATTTTGACTTCTAAAACGAACTATTGATCGACTTATTGAATTCGGACTTATATAGGTTTAGTATAGTTAAAATAGTCAATTGAAATATGTTTTGATATAACGTAGCGAAAACGTGGTGATTTGGCATTTTGTCGAGAAATGATTATTTCATGGAAAAAGTGTTTTGATAAAGTCTATGACTTTGGAAGTAACTATAAACGAACGGGCCATGCCGAAATTTTATAAACATTTTACACTTAAAAAATATTTTGTAAAACCTATTTTCTTAAAACCCGACAAAAAGACGAAATCACATTATTTTAAACATTATATTTGAATTAAATAAATAAACTAAATTAGATACTTATAAACATAATACTAGTTATTTTCTAAAAACTCAAAAAAGATAAAATAATAAAATATTATTTTAATATCCGACTAAAAGACGAAAAATATAGTTTTATATAAAACTTCTATTATTTAAAATGTGTGTCTAAAATATTGTTAACACTTATATCGAGAATGTCTTACCTAATTAACTTAGGGTATCGGGTAAGTTGCTAAAACATGTTTAACTCTTATTTATTTATTTCGTATTCATTTTATTTCTTATACATTCATTTATTTATTTCTTGTTTACTCCTCGTTCAATGATTTCTTATTTACTTACCTTCTTATTTAGTCCTGGATTTTCTATTTATTTACTTATATAATACATAATATATGTATATATATATATATATATCGTACCTTGAAGTTCATCGAGTCAAACTTATCAACCACCACACAAACAATGATACAAAACCTTTTACAACAATAATACAAATCCTTTTACAAACTCATATGCATCATTTCATTCTCATATAGCATATCTCTAAAATAAAACTTTATTAATAGGTCATGACCGGGCACCGTTGCACGTTATTCCTTGATCATTTATTTTAGCTACTTTCATCTTTATTTAAGGTGAGTTCTCGTAGCCCCACTTTTAAACTGTTTTCCTTGAAGGAAAATGATAATCAAATCCTTTTTAAACTATTTTACTACTATGCTAAACCATCTTTATGCTTTTTGGACAGTGTTATGTGTCGCGTATGTGGATACTGCTATGTATGCTCGAGCATGCTATTTGAAATTCTAAGAACAACTACTCAGCCGACCGTGTAGCTCCAGCTGGTAGGCGATAGGTGCGAAAATCTATAAGTGCTTGGGTCAGGATTGACTGGTTGATATGACTGAAATGCTATGACACGGTATGACTTGCTATTTGATAACACAATGCTATTTATACTGCTTGCACTTCGCTATTGTATTGCACGATTGTCCCACTTAAATTCTGGCACAGCAACTGGGTTTACACTCCAAACCTACGAGCTCACCAACTTTATGTTGACATTTTCGAGTATCATTTTTAGGTGATCAACATTTACAAATAGGAGGTACCTGGAATCAAAGTTACCCATTGGCCAAGATGTTTTCTAAAAACAAGAGTTTTCTTCCATCAAAGACTAATTTCTTGTAACTAAGTATGGTGTAATCTACTATCTTATGCGATGTCTCCAAAACGTCGCACCTCGTGTTTTCGCTCTTAACAGGGTGTGACAGATTGGTATCAGAGCCTAAAGTTAGAGAGAATGCTGGTTTTTCTAAAATAAAAACCCAACTATAACCAAACTAAAGTTTTCATAAAACCCCGAACATGATTAGAGTTGACTAGCCCGAGCATTTCATTGTTTTTCCTGAATTATGCATATCCTGATCAACTATGCCTAATTTCTGAGGAATTATGAAAATGATGGGGGTAGTTTCCTTGAACCATGTTAGGTCGGACATAAACCCTAGATCACCTGAAATTACGTCGACCTTATGTGTACATACCTGTTTTTTTGGGTAAAGGGTTACCCCGATAAATGGTATTAATCACAGGAAAGTTAAGTACATTGGAATGTGGCTAAAGTACCACATTAACCTCAAGCCAAGGCTTGAACTACCCACTACACGATTGTGACATGCCACAAACGCCAAGCCTAACTATAAACATACAACCAGAACAAAGAAAGGCCAATACAAAAAAACTTCTTCCAAGCTGCACCAAAAACCAACCATACATAGGGAGGAATGGACTCCAATTGATAGTGCCTCCTTAAAATACCTTCCCAAGAAAAACTCAAAGGGAAAAACCTTGGAGAAGGAAAAAAGAGTACACCTCTCAAAAGGAACTCCCGTCTTAGCTCTTCAAACAAACACAATCTTCCATACAATACAAGAAGTAGTCATCAATCATGAGAAAGGATCAGGGTCATGAGTAAAGCCTAAATGATTTAGGCATCTTCCAACGCAAGAGTAATTGATTAACCATCGCCGTGTTCTTAAACTGGAAGATAAGAAGCTTTAATCTCACCGTAACCATAATAGTGTCTCGAAACTCTTTAGTGGGTCTTTTAACATTCTTGAAGAGACGGTTATTTCTCTCCAGCCAGATGAAATACGAGGTAACCGCCACAAGGATATGCCCAACCACACTCTTAGCAGTACGTTTGTGAGCCATAGGCTGCAATTCTAAGATAATATCCTGCATGGAAGGCGGAACAAGATCCATACCTGCAAGGGGACAAACAAACTACCAAACCTGAGAAGAATAAGAACATTCAAAGAATAAATGAGCATTGAATCCTGATGACGATCACATAAAGCACACCGAATAAGGTTTAAGTCGGTCCCACCACTGACATCCCATTACCTCAGTTTATCTTGTGTTTTGAGACTATTCTGCATCACAAGCCAGAGATGAAATGCATGACGAGGGATACAATGTGAGAACCAAACCACACTACCAATAGACTTCAGTACCCCGCGGTCTAAGAGCCTCCCACACAGATCTAACTGAAAACCAAGATAAATTATTGTTAGGATCCCTCTACTGAATCACACCAAGCCGAGCCTCATCAACGCTAGGAACT
Source organism: Tanacetum coccineum (assembly GCA_026074375.1). Taxonomy (NCBI): domain Eukaryota; kingdom Viridiplantae; phylum Streptophyta; class Magnoliopsida; order Asterales; family Asteraceae; genus Tanacetum; species Tanacetum coccineum. The sequence continues at coordinate 8,500 of BQNB010026375.1, read as the reverse complement.
GGAATTAACCCAAGGTCCAGGGCCTTGATGAGCCATGATTGAGGCCATAACCAACCATTATGACCAATCAAATTAGCCATACAATTTTTAATACAAAACCCTCTCTTGAAATGTCTTTAGGAGATAGATATTTGCTTAGAGGGCTCAATGTGCACCAATTATGGAACCACACTAAAGTATTCTTGCCATTGCCGATAAGAGACCAAAATAAAGGTTTAACTAAGTCTCGAATCTGAAGTAACTTAAGCCAACCCCAATTTACATTCGCCTTCAAAGGAATATCCCAAATAGACCGACCCTTCAACTTATACTTGTGAATCCACCTAACCTATAACGACTCTTTATTTGAAATAATATTCCAAATATAAGTAGTAAACAAAGCAATATTAAATATCTCAAGATTACGAATACCAAGGCCACCTTCAGATTTAGGAAGACAAATATCTTCCCAAGTAACTTTCGCTTTACCTCGCTTGAGATCACCATTGCACCAAAGAAAACCCCGCATAAACTGTTGAATATCCTGGATAATACCTATAGGAATCATAAGAACCGACGCCCAATATACATGCATAGAGGATATAACAGACTTACACAATTGAAGCTGACCCGCAAAAGATAATAATTTATTCTTCCAATCCCCTACACGGTTCTTCACACGCTCAACAAGGATTTTGCAATCCTTATTCAGGAGACAAGAAAAGATAAGGGGAACCCCAAGATACTTAACCGGAATCTCACCTTCAGCAAACGGCATAAAACTGAGGATAGAATGCTTCACATGGTTCCGAACATTGCAAAAGTAAACCATACATACTTGTTTTATATGTTAGGTTATTGTCTTATGATTGTTACTGCGCGCGTTTGCTTTACTTCTTACTACATGATCACTAATTCATATACATGTTTTACATGCATGCCTTTGCATGGGTTACATGTCGCCCTACAGGTTCATACTTTTACTACTATTTGATCACTATCGCATATGCATGGCCTACATGCTTGCCTTGCAAGCTTTACATGTGGCCTTACTTACCTATACTTATACTACTATATGATCACTATCGCTTACATTTGGCTAACATGATTGCCTTGCAATGCTCTATATGTCGCCATGCGTACTTATACCTTGCTACTGCTTACTTATATACAAGCAGTCCTATACTAATATTTTCTATTTTGAACACTATACTAAACATTATTTTGGATATGTCCCTACATTGAGTTGTCGGACGGCCAACGTTGAATACATTATTTTGGATATATTATTTTGGTTATACTAATTGGGATACACTATTTTGAAATACTTTCTTTGTATACTAATTTGGGTACACAACTACACAGTTATTGCCCTATGCTATTACATCACGATTGTCACATGCCCTGTCCTCCCACACCACTCACTTTATTAGAAAGTATGAATACACTGCATTCTAAGCCGATGAATTGGATTACATCTTTAGTCGCACTAGGAACAACCCACTGATCAACGTAGTCGTAATTAGTGGTCCTATCATACAATTAAGGCTTTAGAGACTACAAATAGGACAATAAGATTCATGAGAAAGTGATAACCTTAGGTTGAGTTCCTCACGTCAGCTGTGGTAACAGTGCCATCCCTAGTGTTCGTGTTTCGGAGATGGTACCAATATGGATGACCCGAAGTCTTTCGGTCAAAAATTTTAGACAATTGAAACGTTTTCTTACAAACCTTACGAATTACAAAAATTTAGGATTTTCTATGGTTGATGCTTTTAAATATAAATCGTTTTGAACACATGTTCAAACGTCAATTTTCTTGAAAGTCAAAAATCCAGACCACATACGAAAAATTGCTTATTCGATACACAAATTTTTACAGACATCTTTTCACAAGACTATAATTAATGAAAACTTTAAACAATGTTGCTCCAAACTACATTTATGGTCAAAATTTGATAACGGTTTACTCAAATAAACGTTGTTAACAAATTTTAAAACCATGCCTCTGAGAAGGGACACGCATTATGTCTACGCACTATTCGGCCATTAGAAACGAACCGAACACCTATGATTATCAATAAAAAAATTTGAACGCTCCAAATCATTGACACCAGATTCTGCCCTTAGAAACTTTGATTTGTAGATCATCATCTTTAACCTCTCAAACGCTTAACTACACGTTCCTCCTTGATGTTTTCACATCAGGGGCTATCTTTTGAAATTCTTTTATATCAACTATGAGATTATTATAAGAACCGTCTTACGAAACATGTACATAGACTCTTATGGTCTATACAGATAAGATATTGCACACCATACAAATATCGTCTCCATAATTTCAATTCAAGACTACGACTGCCAACTCCATACCACGAATTTGATATTCCTTTGAATTTCCTTCAATTACCTTGAAACAACCTTCTTCACATTGGGAAGCCTTCCTTCTACTCCTTCAATCTTTGTATACTACAATCGTTCCTCCATTCAGAGATGCATCCCCAATAATCTTTCTATCCCATGTAGTTCTTACCTCAATATTTGGCCAACGATTCCCTTCTTCAAATGATTTCTTTAGTAACAAATTGTTCTCCATCTATAAATTCTATAACTAGCACTTTGTCTAATCTCTTTGATTCACGATTTACACGACGGTATGAAGAAGAAGTCGCAAAACATCTTTTGGCATCAGACGTCAAACGCGAGTAGGTTCTTCATTCTTCTTTCACGTTGATCTTTCTGATTTTCTTTTGACGAGTATATCGACCTTCGAGAGTCCATAAGAAACCATAATTTCCACAAATTAGCTATGCAGTGCAGCCTCAAGCAAAGTGACCTAATCGATTTCACTAGTAACAAGTGTTCGTGCCAATCTACACCGACTCATACCCCATTTCGTGCAAGTAATTTTAGATTCTGTAAAGACCGTATAGAGAACGACTGATCCTCCTCTCGCTGATAGATACATGATGTTATGCAACACAATGCTTCCTCCCCCATCGTCTTTACTAATTTCCCTCTGAACGACTCACTTGCCTCGACTGTACCCCTAACCTTCTTCGCTAATCTCATTAATCTAATCCGTAGATATCCATTCGTTTTTTTAAGCGAACTTAAGATTGAGCATACTTTTCAAAGACGTTAAGTTTATAATAACAACTTGATGCTTAGCTTAATTTCATGACAGTTCTTGTTTTATTGAGTTGTGGAGTTAAGTTAGATTCAAAGTTGTTACTTAGCTTAAGGTTTATGATAATTTTGCTCAAGGACGGGAAAGCTTACCCTCGCCAATGTAGCCGCCTGATAGTTACTTTAGACTGACACTCATTTTCAGTTAGTAGGATAATCTTGGATAGAAATGCCATGATTTTAACTTCTAGTAGTATTTGACCATGCCACATAAGCTATGACCACAACACTGAGTCCTGATTTGACTCCTAATTCTTTCGTGATGAAATTTACCTCCATTGAATTCTAAGTACAAGCGTTAGTCTTTTAAAATAAGAAAAGATAAAAATTGTTGATTCTAATATAGTAGACTAGGTTGATACATTGGACTACCAGTTTCGTTAGCAAAATTTGCCACCTTCACCTACGAACACCCTTTGGATTTTAGTGGTTGGCATATGATGAACCCTAAGTAAAGCCTAGCCGATGATTAACTAGTTATCACCCCATAGGAGGTCAGCTTGATGATTGATTTTATGTTATGGAAGAACCAAACGAAACTCTCATTAGGAAAGTTAAGCAACTTAGACGAGATAATATTTTGATTTCAAACTTAGAGGGAACTCAAAGCGAGGACCCGAACTTACTTGGGAATGAGAGGATTAGATGAAACTCAAGTACCAACACTTCTTTAGCTCTAGAACTAGTTGAATTTAGGGACAAAATTCTTTTAAGGAGGGTAGACTGTAACCTTTGTCAACTTTTCAGACTTGAAATGTACTATTTAACTCTCTGATTTATCGACTTTTACTGTTTTTGACAAAACAGTTAGAGTGCTAACGGTTGTCAACCGATAATTTTCTAAGTTAAGAATTCACTTTATGCTTGAATTATTACTTTTTAAACAATTACATTCATATCTTATTATTTACCGGATGATGTTCCGCGTACAACGAAAAACGGCACTCAACGTGTACCGGCACGACAATAATTAAATTTTATATTTAATTATCACAAACTTATTTAATTAAACTTATTTTTAAAAGTTATTAATTATTTCTTTTTAAACGTTTAAGTCTTTATTTAATCACTTACCAGGAGATTTATCTCGCAATCAACTTAAAACGACAAACAACGCGTCCCGGCACGTCAAATTTATATCTATACTAAATTAAAACATTTTAAATATAAATTAGAGTAAATTGCATAAATCGTCCCTAAAGTTTGGCCACATTGCATGTTTCATCCCAAACGTTACGAAAGTGCAAGGATCGTCCCTGTGGTGAAACCTTTAGTGCAAGTATCGTCCTTGCGGGGATGATAGTTGCACGAAATGTTTACCCAAAGATTTCCCTACAGGGACGATACTTGCACCAAAGGTTTTCCCACAGGGACGGTCCTTGCATTTTCGTAACGTTTAGGACGAAACATGCAATTTGGCCAAACTTTAAGGACGATTTATGCAATTTACTCTATAAATTATTTCTTTTGATATTTTTAAGACTACTAAACTTATTTATAACGCTTACTTATAAACTTGAACCTTCGGGTTACGTTTACTTACGAACTAAGCACATTACAAGTCCCGACATGAGTCTAAAAATCACAAATAGGATGCCCTTTTTGGTCCCCATTTGGACCGCCCCCCTTGGAGACACAATTGCAAAAATCATGGATCTTGTGGTGTACATATTGTCCATTTCTTCATTTTGAAAACACACACACAAACACCAAAAACTCACATTAAGAATTCTCTCATTTCCTCTTTCTCTTTGGGTCGGACGCACATAACAAACACACCAAAACCATACTTTTTTCATCTTGTATCAAGAACATGGACACCTAAAACACATACACCTCAAACTCTCTTTTCCTCTCCTTTTCTCTTGTCCGGTCGAGACCTCCAACACCCCAAAACCATACATTTTTCATCTTGTTTCAAGAACATGGAACCTTAGATACACTAGGGTTTAGTTTCTAGTGATCGTTGGGTAAATAAACAATGTTTGGGTTTTTTGGTTAGTCTTAATCTCCTCCTAAAACCCCTTTTTTGTAAGTTAACTATTTCTTAATAATACTTGTACTTTTATTAATCTCATGTTGCATAACACTACATGTACAATTATTTTTGTAAAATAAAAAGTTAAAAGTTTACAAATCTATAAAAATATTCTTATAAGGTTTGAATAAAAATATTTAAAACATAGGGAAAGTATCATTGTAATATTATGGTTGTGTTGGTGAAATAAAACTTTTGGTCATAAGAGCTTATAGCTTATTTTAGCTTGTTAATAAGCACTATTTTGGCTTATATGGGTCTCGGCTTAAAAAGGAAACAAAGAAAAGTTGTTTTGGTCCTCTAAAACTTTCGGCTTATTTTTCCTAGCTTATTTCGTGGCTTATTTTGAAAAACTAAAAGAGGTTTAAGCTTTTTTAGCTTATTGGACCTATTCTTGGGCTTATTGTATTATTGAAATGTTTGTTTGGGCTTATGCGTACCGAACGGCCTAACAAGGCCCAATGATGTTTCGGCTTATTTGTGGTTTTCTTTTTGGTTCAACTTATTTTGATAAAAACAAGTGCTTATTTGCTTATTATAATACTTATTGGTCTATTTTTGGGCTTATTGTATTTTGGTAAATTCGTTTGGGCTTAGTGGACCAAAAAGCCCAATGAGGCCCATATAGCTTTCAGCTTACTTGGGTTAAGAGCTTTTCGGCTTATTTTTCATAACTTATCAAAATGGTTATTTGGTTGGTGGCTTAATTCATAAACGTAAGCCTCGGCTTATTATTACGCCCGAGCTTATGGCTTATTTTCGAACTTAATAAGTTTTGGCCTATAAACTTATATATTATCATATAACTTATTTTCATACGTAGCTTACTTATTATCTTAAGTATTTCGACTTACTAAATTTAATGAATATTTTGGTGATATATAATCAGGCTAACTAGTAAACTCGTATTGGGCTAAACTTATGGGCTAAAAACTTGACTAGTGTTTTTGGGCTAACATTGGGCTATTTGGCCCAATGAGTGCAAACAAGTGAATTTGGACTTCTAAAACGAACTATTGATTGACTTATTGAATTCGGACTTATATAGGTTTAGGATAGTTAAAATAGTTAATTGAATTATGTTTTGATAAAACGTAGCGAAAACGTTGTGATTTGGCATTTTGTCGAGAAATGATTATTTCGTGGAAAAAGTGCTTTGATTAAGTCTATGACTTTGTAGAGTAACTATAAACGAACGGGTCATGCCGAAATTTTATAAACTTTTTACACTTAGGAAATATTTTGTAAAACCCATTTTCTTAAAACCCAACAAAAAGACGAAATCACATTATTTTAAACATTATATTTGAATTAAATAAATAAACTAATTACATACTTACAAACATAATACTAGTTATTTTCTAAAAACTCGACAAAAAGACAAAATAATAAAATAATATTTTAATATTCGTTTAAAAGACGAAAAATATAGTTTTATATAAAACTTCTATTATTTAAAATGTGTGTCTAAAACATTGTTAACACTTATATCGAGAACGTCTTACCTAATTAACTTAGGGTATTGGGTAAGTTGCCGAAACATGTTTAATTCTTATTTATTTATTTCGTATTCATTTATTTCTTATCTATTTATTTCTCATTTATTTATTTCTTGTTTACTCCTCGTTCAAGTATTTCTTATTTACTTACCTTCTTATTTATTCATTGATTTTCTATTTATTTTCTTATATAATACAGATATGTATGTATATCGTACTTTGACATAAGTTCATCGATATATTATATTTATTTATATATTATTATATATATAGATTATTTTTTATAAATATATCCTATGATATTATATATATTTTGAGTTATATCTATTTATTAAGATCTAGATACGCGCTGATCTTTACATAAGTTTCATCGAGTCAATACAATCAACACCACACCAAACAATTATACAAAACCTTTTACAACAATAATACAAATCTTTTTACAAACTCATATGCATCATTTCTGTAACAACTCACATTTTCACACCTTTTTACATCAATGAACATCCAATTATTTATTTTAAACTTTTACGCGTTCATTTTAAATTTCTAACGTTTTGCTAAATTGCGTAAACTAAAAATCAACATTCAACGTAAACGGACATCAAACAATTAAAGGTTTACGTCAAGCAAGTGTTAGATAATTATTTGGAGGATAATTATTAACTTTGCACATTTTATTTTTATTGGTTACGTAAAGTGTTTACGTTTAGCGATAAAATACATTTAGGCATTCACGGAACCACCAAAATTTATTTACGCTTTAACAAATACCCGTTATTATACCCAATACCCAAAGTTTTATAAAATTTCACCTATGTTTATCATGTTAGCCGAATTTTACTTATAAGAACCAAACCAAAACCTACACATTACAAGTATACTCTTTATACTTAACCTATACATCTTAAAGCTACAAGTATCACTAGAATTTCAAATCAAAATGTCAAGAATCTTTCTAGTCCTTTCCCCCAATAATTTTTGTGGCTTATGTGCTCCCTAGGGGACCAAGAGCACACAAAAACCTTACCAAGGACTTGTACAAGCCTAAGATTCATTACACCTAGTACATGACTAGTGTTCTTGACCAATGACCTCCTTATTTCCCTCCCCTTGTTTTACTCATCTTGTAGCTTGACCTTGGACTTCCTAAAAGTGTATTTGACTAGCCTTATGTATATATAAGAGTGCAAGACTCATGGATATCACACACATCTCATTTCATTAACCAAAAAATTCACACAAACTCTCTCCTTTTATCTCCCTAGCCACGGCTCAAAAACAACCATAAGAAACATCCATACAATTTTTTTTACCAAGTATTCAAGTATTTTAGTATCATATCTAAGACATTCTAAGGTTTATTGAAGGCTTGATTTAGCATTTACAAGAGTTTAATCAAGAAATTTCAAGATTAGGGTTTTTTGGAAAATTAGGGTTTTCTAGTCTTGGAAGCTTGGGTTTTCTTGCTAAACTAGGGTTTAGATCTTGTTTCTCTTCATCATCCACCTTGTTAAGGTCATCTAAAAACCCTACACTTTTTACATTTGTGATTTTTTGTGTATATAATGTTTATATAGTAAATCACCATCTAGAAAATGTTATAAGTGTATAAAATGGATTTTTATCTTGATCACGGTTCAAAGTACATTTTTATTATGATGTTAAAAACATGTTAGAAAGGAAGAACATACATTATACAAGTTTTGATTAATTTATAAAAAGTATATATAAATTAATTGTTGAAAAGTTTATTTATTAAGTTTATAAAATAGATCATGAAATATACAAAAAC
>BQNB010026374.1:28292-58672 GCA_026074375.1 Tanacetum coccineum | reverse complement strand
ACCAAGGAGCGTTTGGATTAACTCTTAGGATGTTATATTTAGGTTGAGTTAATCGTTACTCCACATTTGTTATAGGCACACACTAGGCACGAAACTCAAAACATCAATACATGTACTCACTAGAAATCTTTCTCAAGTTTCGGTTTTACTAAGAATTACGACTATCTTTCTTAGGTAAAATGGAGTTCGAAGATGAACTACGTTACACAAAATCATACATCCCTAAGATTTCAAATTATTCCTACATACCTAACTACTTGAAACCTATCATTTAAAATTTAGAATGCAGAGTTATTCACGAAGGTCGTCTTGTTAAACCTAAATCAACCAAATACGACAACATCAAAACAATGTTTAAAGCCATCAAACTCACTAAAATATATAACCTACATGAATCCATTTGTCCTAGATTTCTACTTGAATTTATCTCATCCATGGAAATAATCCATGAAAAGAATCAAAACACTATTGTCAACTTTTCGGCATTAAAAGGAGTCTTCAGATACTTATTTGAATCATTTGCGTTAATTCTCTCTATTCCATTTCATTGTCAATGTTCTTACTCCGAAGACTCATCTCTTGACTCTTTGAGAATGAATCAAAACTCTTTCATACCCTTTGAAACCAATGTCCCAACTCCAAAGGAAATAATTCAATCCTTAACAATATCTGGACAAACCATCTTTCCAAACAAAATTCTCAAAGAAGAACTTTGTGTTGTGCTAAGATCTTGGAATGAAATCATTTAAGAAAATGCTTTTGGTAATTAAAATGACTCACATTTTCTTCATGCATCATCATGTCACATGATGTATTGCATCTTAACTAGCACTCCATTCAACTTTGCATACTTTCTAATTAAAAGAATCGAAAATATCAAATATCAACCAAATACCCCAATACCATATGGAATAATTCTAAGTCGTCTATATGAACACATTATCAAAACCAATCCTCATCTCCGTAATCCAAAATACAAAACATATTGGGGATCCATGAAACCTTGGGTTCATCCTTCCCATCTTGAATCAATTACCTACATATCTTCTGAAGTAGCGTCAAGTGTTGATTCAAATGATGATTGAAATCTTTTTCTAGAATTATTGCTAGAAATACGTACAATGTAATATTATCTTATTCTCTGTCTTGGATAATCAAGTACGTGTATAATATGTCTACATTATAATTACATGCTTTTTATGTGACTTTTAGTAGACATTTTAGTCATCTATATGCTTTATCTTGGCCATATTACATGATTTATTCACTTCCTTAGTTATATTATGTGATACTTGAAGTGATGAAAATGCCAAAAAATCATCCTCATTGACCACTCTGAAAAGGGATTAAACTTTTGAAAATTTTCGAAACCCCAGAAAATGGCCCATTAAAAGGTCAGGAGGCCCTCTCATTTATTCGGGACCGCCATAACAATAAGGGACCGCCATCAGGAGTAACACGAAATATTCCTGTCCCCTCCTTGTCTGCATCTTTGACCCTATTCTTCCTAGGTCTAGCTGCCCTTTCCCTTCTAAACTAAACACTCCTTAGAACTTTCTTACACCAAAACCATGCCTTTCCCAAAACTCTTCTATATAAACATCATCCTTATCCATCTCAATCACCACTTCTCTTATAAACATCTCTTCAAAGTCTCAATGTCATTTTCTAACACATCTCCTCGTGACTACTCACGAAAACACAAAAGAGAAATTCTTGAACCTTGGAGACAATGTCATAATCCTCCACCTTCACCACCTTTTCCTCCACCAAATAGGACCTCACCTCCTCTATCTCCAAGTAACTCACTACCTATATCTCCACCAAACTCTCCAATCTTTGATACCACTTCCTTGCTTCCTTCCCCTAACTCATCTAATCCTACATCCTCTTACTTACCTCCACAAATCTCTACTCAAAATCATAGTATGAACCATTTGCACGAACTCCTACACCTTTCAAATCTTCTTGATATCAATATTCAACGTGCAATTGAGTCAACTAATTGTTCACCTCCCTCCTCACCGGTCACTCATCCTCCTTTTCTCGACCAAATCAATTTTCATTCGGACTTTTGTCATTGTTGCCTGGGTACTCGTAAAGTATTCAATATCTTAAAAGATGACCTTAACCGAATCAAATCTCTCATCATTGGGCCCTCAACCCTTTTTCCTTCATCCATCACTACCAACTCTCCTTGAAACATCCTCATGAAGTCAAGAATCATCTACTAGTTTACTTTCATTAAATGCTTTAATATGTTGTGTTTTAGACAAAAATGTCTAAAAACATTATTTGTATCTTTTGACCTCTCAATGTTTAGATAATAACCAAAATATTAAAACGTATATATAAAATTAAAACGTTATAAATTACTAATCATCAAAAATCTATTTCTAATATTAATCACTTAAGGTATTGATAAAACAAATCATTTTAAACAAGATTAGTGATCAAGAAAATACTTTTCCTTAAAGAAAAAACCCCTTACATTTCTACAATGTGTTTTTATAAAAATATAAAAATAAATATTTATTTTCATTAAAAGAAATGTTTTATAAAAACAATAAAATTTGAAATTCAAATTTTCCTCCCCCACAAAAATAGAAGGTTATATAACCATACAACATTCACCACAAAAGGACAAAAAAGGGAGGAGAGTCTAGTGACGGCCCCCTTTTAGGCCTGGCGGCCCCCTTAAATATAAGGGACCGCCGGGACCGCCACCAGCAACGGTCATTTTTTGTCCTTATAAATACTGGGCCACCTCATTTGAAAAACAGAACCTTTTGCCATGAATTTTTTTCAGATCTATTATTCTCTCTTCTTCCTTTCTTTCTAAAATACATATCTTGATCACTAACATATCTTGATCTTGTTTTCAAGTGTAATTAATTCTTCTTTCCCTCTTATTTCCTCCCTTCTTTTCTTCATCTTCTTCTTCTTCTTCTAATCAATTGCAAGAGAAGAAAATCAAATCGTAGTCTTCTCATAATACGAATTGTTATCAAGTGATCTCTCTCTTTACCTCCTCCTCAAGAATCAACAAAGCTTCATTACAAATAATTTAGTGTTGTTAGTGTAACATTTGGATTGTGTATAAGAGCCAAGTGTGTAAATTGTTATTGGTATGATTTGTATTGTAAATTCAATCCAAGGGTATATATCTTCATGTGAGTGTGTAAAGACTTAGTGAAGTCCTTAGATTGGTTCTAGCTAAGAATAGACCGACATCTAATGGCTTAGTGTCAGAAAAAAAAGTAAGCGATGTGTAAACGACTTTTTCCCCTTCTCTCTTTTCCCCCCCCCCTCCGCTAAAGGGAGCCTTTTGACATAGTGAAATCTCGAGTGGAGTTACTCAGGGATGGAGTAGGAACGAAAGGTGCGTCATTGCCGAACCACTACTGATCGAGGTGGTGTATCTTGGTTTGATTGTTTTGTTTTCTCTATCTCTTTATTGTTATTACTTACTTAGTTCATTATATTAGATATTTAGTTGTGATTCATATTGTTGATTGATTGACATATAACTAGAATCTAACAATTTTCTAAGCAAAGTTTTTAAAACGGTAAATTAACCAGTAAACTATTAAACCCCTCCTTCTAGTTTCCTACATCTTTGATTCGGAATACCGTGATGTTCTGGAGCATCCTTCGAAGTTAACTCGGGCTTTCACTTCTTTCAACTTTTCGTTTCTTTCTTTCTCCTTGTTAAACTTCTCGGCTATGATTGGCAGCAAATGGTTGTAATTCTTGTCATAATATTCCTGGAGGGCTGCGTTGGACGTGAGCCCACCTCTTTCTTGTGGAGTTGGCTCCTTTCCTCTCCCTACCGTATTCTGCATGGCAGACGTGGGTTGGCTAGGAGCGTTTTGTTCATGATTGCTCTTGGTGAGTATTTTCGTAAAACGCAGTTGTATTCTGGTCCCACGGATGGCGCCAACTTGTTAGTACAATAAGTGTTATGGGCTAGATAAGTGCATCTGGGGTGATTATTGGGTTGGGCCAATGGATGTGATTTTGTACTGAACCAAGTGATGATATGATTTCCTGCACAATAAAAGGTAAAACCGTTAGTCTTACCATGGGGACGTACCCCACGACTGGACTCCGACGCGAGAGTAAGTAAACATATTTGTTAGAGAGTGTCAGAATATGTGTGTGTAAAGTGTGATCAGAAAATCATACCTTGTGGGGTGTTAGAGTACCCCTTTTTATAGGTGAGCCCAATATTAGGTTTTCCTAATATTTTACTTGTTTTTGTTAGTGGGCCGAAGTGGGACCCTTGTCAGGCAAGGATCTGCTTATAATCATGACTTGTGGACATGGTCTTGCCTAGCGGACTTCCGCTAACCTGCGGAAGTGTCCTCTGGAAGCCTTTCGTCCATCTTGCTGCCTTCTGGACCGTAGCCAGTTTGGCCTGGGCTTAGTTTTGGTCCATTGTGCCTTCTGATTGTTTTATTAGGCTTGGGCACATGCATGACTTATGTAGTCCAGGCCCAAAGGCATGTTATACATATTATACATCATCAATATATATCTTTTATTTTGTAAATGTCATATGTTTTAGCATGTCTTATGCATGTAAACATATTAGTTTTATAGCAGTATGAGTTTTTGAAAATTTATGGAACGCAAAATATAATTTATCACGCATATGGAAATGGAGAAACTTTTTTTACTGATTCACATGAATTGAAGAGACATGTTCATAATTAATGTATAAAATGTAAATAAAATGACTGACGACATCAAATAACGTCTATTTTATAGCTTCATTTATCCCATGTAATTAACCCATTTTGTATAATTATTACAAAGAATTGTTACTTAATCGTTTATATTTGAGAACTGTAGTAATTACGGAGTACTTGGTGATTATTAGGAAAAGGCGCGCATTCTGGAGCTTAAACGAAGATATTTTTAAGATTAGTATTCTAACAACCAATATGCCGTATCCATCAAGGAAGATACGGCGTATCCGTGCCTGCACTCACCAAAGACCACAAAGGAAACAAGATCAATATGCTATATCCAGTTAAGACTAATACGCCATATTGGAGATATAGTATGTGAATATTCAAGAAGATATCAAACGTGATCCCTACTCCAAGAAACCCCAATACGTTGTATCCAATACATTGGATATGCCGTATCGACACCGCCTCCAAACCCTATAAATACAAAACTCAAAAACAAGTTTTAAATGTGCTAAATCATATTCTCGATACCTAAACCACAAAAGTTGATTTTTAGAGGAGAAAAAGAGCAAAAGAGGTCTTGCAACGCATTCCAATCCATAGAAGACAACGTGTAATTTCTTATACTTTTGTAATCGTTTAGTTTTTGGTATCATTCGTTAACTCAGTTAGTTTACCTTGGCTAAGCCATTACTCTTGTATTAGTTATGATGTTTTGAAGTCTATTACCCTTCGGGGTATTAGCCCTATATTATGAAAACTGAATTTTGGTTTTGGTTTTATATCTTGAATTCATAATTTATCATTGTATGCATGTTTATGTTTATCATTTTATTACTTGTATGCGTGCTTTAAATATGTGACCTAACTAATCAACTAGATCGAGTGATACGGACCAATGTAAATCTAGATGTCGGAATAGCTCACCATATTGTGATTAAAATACTAGAATCATAAGATCGCAAATGATTGTCCTTTCAAAATACTGTCTAAGTATAGAACGCTTCTTCCTGGCTTAAACTATTTAATCGATATTGCCTTTGGTTTAGTGAATAAGTTGACTAGTAGGTGAACCTAGATAATTCAACAAATAACGTTCTGATTCCATTAGATAGTTGGACAAGTGGACTACTAGAGTATAAATTTCCATTAAGCAGTAAGTGGGTAAAGTCTCTATGAGCTAGGATTAAAAGATCATCATTGCTATAATCTCCCTAAGATAGCTTATAATCAGCAAATAAGGGGATGCTTTATGCGGTATGACTTTAAATTAAGACAGAATTAAGTGTCTATGTCTTAGGATGAAGTCTCAGTCTAATTCTAAGAATGATATGCCTCATCGCGATAAGTAATCATTGCACAGAAAAACAAACCAACTTCTAATCGGATTAAATAATGGCTAATACAGTATCCTTATAATATAGGCTTGACCGCTTCTTTTATCTTCTGTTGATTTGCTTGCTTGGGTTAAAGTGTCTTGAATTGATAGTATGTTACCATCAAACCTTTGCCAGTCTCTCTGGCTGAAAAACTCCCATTTACCTGTTAGAATTAAGGAGTAGAACTAACATAAAAAGCGAAGGATTTTGACTTAGATTAGAATTAAACGTTAGATTAGATAACCCAAAATATAAAAAGAATTAAATAGATTTAACCTCGGCCTCATGTGATCCGACACCCTTACTTATCACGAATCTAACTACCACCTACCCCGGGTACACTTCTTGCCCGTTAAAGTGTTGTTATTTGGGTTAAGGGTCGACAAAATAATAAAGTTTAAAACTCAAATCAAAAAATAAATACACCACACAACGACACAACAATTTTGGCGTCCCGTTTTCCCCCAGAGAGTGAGAAGATAATCTAGATTTTTATTTTATATTTTGGTTTTTTAACATTAATCCTCTAACCCTATAGGAGTAGTGTAAATTAGATTAGTGTAAATTCTTGTAAATTCTTTATATGATTTTGTATAGTTTAAGATGTTTGCGTATTGTGTGTGTTTAATTTAATTGTTTTCCTAATACATTGTTCTGGTCGATAACTCAATACGGCGTATCCACTTCCATTGGATATGGCGTATCAATCATCTGAACATAATTAGATTCTTAGTTTTCATATTTGATTTCCGTGCTTAATTTTTCTATCTTTTTTCAAAGCAAATCCTACTGATATTTTTACCCTTGTTACAGGAAGTACTTATCAGAGCTAGTAGACTGAAGAAGATACCATAAGGATTCATGGCAGAACTAATTTTAGAGGAATACATAGTGAATGCTCAAAATAAATCAAATCATTCTATCACCAGTAACGATATAAACATTGAACTCAGCAAAGAATTTTTGGTGGAATTACATAAGAATGCATATCACAGATGAATTGACGAAGATGTGATGGACCACATTGCTAAGGTGCTTGAAATAATTGATTTAATCTACATTCCTGGTGTGGATTCCCATCAACTACAAATGAATGTCTTTCCTATCTCACTAGCTGATGACGCACAACAATGGTGGATAAATGATAACATCAAATAACGTCACTTTATAATATCATTTATCCCATCTGTTTTGCCCACTTTTATATAATTATTGCAAGATTTGGTACTTAATTTCTTTAAAGTTTATAAATGCAGTAATTCAGGAGTGTTTTGTGAAGACAAGCTAAAAGGCGCACAATTTGGAGCTAAAATGAAGACATTTAAAGATTGCTGATTTCTGACCAATACGCCGTATCTAGTAAAAGAGATACGGCGTATCAACGCCTGAACTTCACAAGAAAATGTGTTTGACCAATTCCCAATGCGGCGTATCACTCTGCTTCCATACGCCGTATCCATCAAGATAACTATTCAAAGATACGGTAATAAAAGTAAATTGGGAATGATATCACTGATTGATTGAGAACTTAGCGCGCACTCTAAGGAATCTAGCCCTATATGCCGTATTGGCCTAGCCAGATACGGCGTATCGAGTCCTTTTCAGACACTATAAATAGAAGACTCAAAAACGAGTTTTTAGTGTGCAATATCATATTCTTTATACCATACTCACTAAAGACGAATTTTACAAGAGAAGAACAACCACCAAGGTTAAGCATTGATCACAAATCCATAGAAGACATCGTGTAATTTTTACTCTCTTAATCGTTCGATTCTAATTGTTTGATTACGCTTGTATAATTACAATGGTTGTGGGCTAATACCCTCGGGTATTAGCCGTCTTAATGAAAGCTTAATGTTTGGTTTGTTTTAAAATTGATTTCTTAATTAATTGTTGATTGTTTAATTATGTTTATCACCTCATACTTGTTTATGTGTTTGAATATGCAACCTATCATTAAACTGGGTCTAGTGATACCAAAAAAGTAATCTAGATACTGGGAAAGCTCTCCATATCGTGTTTTATATTACTAGACCAATAGGATCACAAATAACGTTCTATCTTTACCTTTTAATTATGAGCTTAGTTGGACCGATAGGTAACCCGTTTATGTTTTAACAAGTATGTTCTTAATTAATTGGTAAAGACTCGAATAGTGGACTACCAGTATATAAAACACCGTCAAACAATAAGTGGATAAAGTCCTGATGGGCTAGGGTTTTGACAGGATCACCACTGCTTTGATTCCCTAAGATAGATTATAATTAAACTAAAGGATGCTTTATGCGGATGCGTTAATTGTGACAGGATTAATCATGTCTAGGTCTTAGGATGATGTCCCGCCTAAGTCTTAAGAATGATATGCCGCTTCGAGATAAGTAAATCATTGCACTAAAACAAACAAACCAACATTGACCAGGATTTAATATGGCTAATACAGTTTTCTATCATTTGGCTTGTACCGCTTTCCTATCTTCTGATTTTCTTCTTTTGTGTTTATTGTGTATTAAATTGATATTTGTCACCACCAAACCTGTGCTAGTCTCTCAGGCTGAAAACCCCCATATCATTAGACAATGTATATAGCATAGGTTTAACCAGTAATTAGAATTAACATAGACTAATTAGAACTAATTAAAATATTGATAGAATATAGGATTAGTGTTTCACTCTTAGTGTTCGGCACCCTACTTACCGCGAAACTCCATCTTGACCGGGTACACTGCTCTTTAAAGTGTTGTTTTAGGTTTGTCGGCTAAATATAAATGTAAAACTTGATAATCAAATAATTGAACCTACACGACAGCACATCAGGTTTTTGGCGCCGTTGCCGGGGAGTGAATTAATTTAAACCTTATTCTTATTAGTATTTCTAACCATTATGTAATTTAATTTAGTGTAAAATAATCATTTAAATTCTGTTTATATTTATTTGTATTGTTTGTATTTATTATTTATTTAAATTCCAGCATTTAATTGTTTTTAATAGTATTCTGTTATGATTGATCACCTGATACGCCGTATCCATACGACGTATCAAACCTTCTACCCAGAACAGTGTATTGAATCCTACAGTCTAAACGACGTATCTGTTCTTCCAAACATACGACGTATTCTATGAAATCAATACGGAATACTGGTATTCAACAGACCTATACAGTGTATTCATATTAATTAAATACGACGTATCTGTCAACTAATATAGTAGCAGACTTGATTTTTCTTTCGCGATTCGATCTTCTGCCTTATTTTATGTGTTCTCTCCCGGGGGCACATCCTACTGATAATTTGTTCTTGGTTTCAGGAAATCATCTGACGAGAGCTATGACTGATGTTACAATGGAATTCATCATAAGAGAAACCTTGGAGAAAGCTGTGACAAATTCCAACTCAAAACTTACTGAAACATGGATTGATCTCGATGAACTTTGCAAGAAAATCTTTAAAGATTTACAATGTCACGCTTTCAGTGGAACATAGGAGGAGGATGTCGTCGACCACATTGCTGATTTCCTTAAAATACTAGACCCGATTAAAACGGTGATTTTCGACACCAATCTATTACGCATAAATATTTTCCCTCTCTCTTACCGGGGATGCGAAAATATGGTGGTTAAACGAACGGGACAATAAAATCACGGCTTGGGGAATGCTTGCCGGAAGGTTTTTTTGTAAATATTTTCCCTTATCCCGTGATGGAAAAAACTATATCGAAAACCACTGTAATAGGGACAGCCCTGGCTATTATGAATTCATGGCATGGATAGATTCAAAACATGATGATATAAGAATTAATCAAGTAACTGAAAGCGCACTAGGTCGTATATAGGTGGGGGATTAATGATTCTGAAGATGATACTGTGTCAAGCGATGAAGAATGGGAGGAGCATGAATACGGGAACCCTCCTAACAACTCATTCCCAAAACCTTGTTTGAATACTAATGACAAGAGGGATAAAAAATACCATAAGGAGAATAATGGGGACACTAACAAATCAGGTGATATGGTTCTAAGTGGCGCGCCCCACTCTGAGGAATTAACTAGTAGACAGCTCAACGAAAAAGTATGTAAGGTGGAAAAATTCAAGGTGCTTAAATACTCGGTTGGAGATAGTGAAGAATTCTTAGCCATTTGCACACGCGAATGCAACTCTTGGGCGCAAAATATTAACGGAGTATCCAGGATCTACCATGATATCTTTCAGAAGAAGGATGATGGATGGACCGTACATCGCACCAAATAAAGAATAGAGGAAAAAAGTCAAACTTAAAGACCAGCTAAAACAAAAGTGCTTCCCGAGAGACAACCCGGTCATTTTAATTGTTTTTTGCACGAGTCTGTCTTCCCAGACACTCTATACGGCGTATCGAAACCCTCTGGATACGGAGTATAGACGTGACTGGACGTTATCAGTTTTAAAGCTTAACATTTAATTTCCATTAATTTAATTGTTTTTACAGGAACAATACAGCGTATCCTAGGGTTTAGGATACGGCGTATTGATCCTTGTACAGTTGTGTGTTTAATTGTTTTCTTGTACCATTGTAGCGAGATAGAACTCGTCTTCTAATCTTTTATGCAGGACCTTGCTGAAACAATGATATGGTATAATCTGAAAAAGACACGTGTTGAACTTATACGGGCATTCTGAAGCCCTAGTCAACACACTTTTTGCTCAAGAACTCATCTTGGAGAATCATCACGAGCAAAACATCAGGGAGTTTTCCGTTCTAATTCTATTTCCCTTATTATTTAATTGTTTTATCTATACAACGAGGATGTTGTATAATTTAAGTGGGGGGATGGAGAATTATAACGTACTTGTCCTCTTTTTTACAAAATAACATGCTACGTACTTAAAAGTGCTTAAAATAGGCCAAATTTTAAAAAAATTTAGCATGACTTATGTAAAAATCACTAGTTACATTGCCTATCGCACTATAACCCTTGATACATATTGTGAGAATTAAGCCTATTACGTTTCCAATTGCTTACCAAAATTCCACAAAATTATGAGTGTGCCGGTGATATAGTGGACTTTAGAACTTGGCCTGGTATATCACTCGAGACCGCAATGATGAGTACTATGGATTTAGATGGAGGAACATGTTCAACTGATAAATTTCTAGGATTAAATCAAATAGCCTACATGCCGTAAAATTAACTGACTACACTGGTTAGTTAAACCCCCTTGTAACCCTTTGTTTACTCTCACTTTTAGAGTAAGATCCCCTAGAACAACCTGTTGAGCCATTCTTGTCTTTTTCACACCAAATATTATATGTTTCGTTACACCTTTACACATTAGCCTACCATGTAGATTAATCCTATTCTTAGCAAAGTTGCTAGTTGCTTTCATGTAAAGTTTTGTATTTCCTGTGTCAAAGTGAAATTTTTCTATCTCTGTAATGATTGAGAAATTGCACAATGCAATGGGAAAAATATGTAGCTCGTGTGTTTTGCTACTTTTGCGATTATGTTCGAAGAAGAAGCGTTACAAGAAACAATATATCCGGAAGAATTATGATAGTGAAGACGATGAAATTACACCAAGATTTATGATGTATTACAAAAAAAATAAAAAATAATTGGAAAAATAGAAAAAAACAGCAAAAAAGAGAAGGAAGAAAAATAGTAGGTTCAAAAGAAGTTTATACCAAAGGAATTACTTGGAAGGATCGATTATTCGTTGATACGTTACAAAAATCAACGATGTAAAGTCTTGTAAAAAGTGGCCGATATCACCACTTAGTCTGTAAAAGTATGTAAAGAGCGGGATGTAAGGGAAGTTGACCGTTATAGGAATGTCAACTTAGGTTGTCTTTGTCATTTCTATGATCGAGGCGTTTGTCTATATGTTTGAGTCTTTATTATGGAATGGTCGAGGAAAGTTACTAGCAAACATACCTTATTTGTTGGCTTTAATCTATTTGTTTTGTAAATTTTGTTTAACAACCATTTACTTCCCTTTTCCTAGCAACTAACCTTAAGATCTACTCGAACAAGGATGTGTACGAGCATGCATGTCTATTTCGTCATTACGGCCATGTACGCGTGTCTCGGCTGCCTTGTTGGATGATGACTTTCGATGAAAGTTAGAAGTTCCATACCCTATATCGTTCTTTATCATAACCGCTAGTTAAACACGAACGAGGATGTGATCGAATCATACATGTCTATTCCGTTGTTAGGGCCATGTATGTGTGGTTCAGCTGCCTTGTTGGTGTGGTACTTATGGTGAAAGACTGTTGAATGATCAACCTTAAGCATTCTTAACCCAATTTATCTTTTGACTTGTTCCTTCTTAGCTCTAGCGATGGAGATGTGTATCCTTGCCAAGCTTATGACATGGAACTAATCACGACCGAGCAAATGAGCGTACCAATTAAATGTTGCACCTTAGATTAGTTGAGTGATCTGAGTGTTTTCGTTTCCATATTTCATGAGGAGCTTGGTTATGTACAGGTGATTAGAACAAAACGATGCTTAAACGGAAAAATCCTTAACTTTGGTTGGGATACATTTTCAAAACTTTTCTAAAGTCTACTTAAGGACAAGTAGGATTCAAGTGGGGGGATATTTGATAACATCAAATAAAATCACTTTATAATATCATTTATCCTATCTGTTTTGCCCACTTTTATATAATTATTGCACGATTTGGTACTTAATTGCTTTAAAGTTTATAAATGTAGTAATTCAGGAGTGTTTTGTGAAGATGATGTGTGCTTAAACACACCTCATTTTTACCCCGTAAAACACTATTAATCGGACTAAGAATACTAAAATATGGATAATTATCTTGCAAATATGTTTGTTTGGTATTTTTATGTCTTGCAGGTAAAACGGATTGAAAACAATGCAAAAACGGGTACTTACGGGTTCATTTCGATCAAGAGTGCTCAATAATCAAGATCAAGACAAAGTCGTGAAAAGTCCTCGAGCATGCCATTGGAAAGAGTGCGAGAAAACGAGTCCAATGGTGCCCTCGGATCTTATTGGGCCAGCCCGTAACCCATTTTATTGGCCGGACCAGCCCAAACAAACAAAAGCCCAACAAAAGCCCAAAACAAAATATGGAAAAATCTGAGTTCATATAATTGCTGACGTCAGCATGACGTCAGATCACATGCGGCTTAAATAAATCAAGAGCCTTACGTGAGGGCGCACTCAAAAGGGATGGACGAGTAAAAATGCTCCACGTGGCGAGGCCAAGTTATTATCACAATTTCTTATATCTGTTGCATGATCCAAAGGGTGAAAATGATGCGTACAAGTGAAGCGAAATAAGAATCACACGTGTCCTTCCTCCATTGGCTCTGCCACGTTTTCAGTCCGAGGTGGCAATCCCGAGCCAAATGTTTGGATGATTAATTGTGCAATGATTGGACCGATTTTACATTTTTACCCCCCCCCCCCCCTTTGACCCTATAAAATCATCCTGCTCCCCTCAAGTTTGGATAAGTAGGAATTTAGTTTTTTTTTGTTTTTATCTAGTTTTTAGTTAGCTTATTTGTAATGTTTCAGCTTATTTAGTAGTTCTGAGCTTATTGTAAAAGCTAATGTTACCTTATTGAATAATGTAAGTGCTTATTATTGGTGAATGAAAGTTTGTTTTTAGCTTATTATGTCTCTTTTATTCTCGTTAAGCTTAAATGTTTAATAAGCTACTTTCGTTGAGCTTATTTACTTATTCTTTCAAAACTACTTAAAAACCTGTCAGATTTGATCCTATAAGCTTTAACAAGCTTATTTGGTTTCATCTCATAGTTTTTAAGCAATTTTGTTTGTAATAAGCTAGAATAAGCTAGGGTCTAGCTTATTTAGTTTTATTAAAAGCTCTTCTTATATGATTTAATAAACTTCTAAATAGCTTATTCGAATTCAGTTGAGCTTATATTGTTTAGACGAGTTTTCAATAGCTTATTTGCTTATTTGAGTTGTTATTTGAATCGTTTAAGTGCCTAATCTATGTTCTAGAATCTGATTTCATTGCTTATTAGTTCTTAAATCGATTTGAGTATTGGCTTATTAAGTAATTCTTTTAGATCTCGTTTAGATTATCTAGTCTTAATGTTTTGAGAGCTTATTTCTTATGTTAGTATTAAAAATAGCTTATTCACTCTTATGTTTGACTCACTAATGATATCTAGTTTAGCCTAAAACGGGTAGTGGTTATTTGAGAACTAGTTTCGAATGTTTATTTGATTTTCTAGATCGTTTGTAATCCTTGGTTAGATTAATCGGTTTTAATCTAGCTTATTCTCATTTTCAGTGCTTAAGGTGATTCGTGTAGTAGTTTGTAGCTTATTAAGGATTTTAGTTTAGAACTTAAGTGCTTATTATTTAGAGCTTATTTAGATTAGAACTTGTTTTTCATTTGGCTCATGTGCTTGCGATTTGATTTGCACAAATCATAATTGGGTTTCATTTGATCAGTTTGGGCCGCGTTCTTTAATCTGGGCTGCGTATGGTTTGTTAAGATTATCTGTTGGGCCAAGATAACTTGGGTTTCGTTTGGTTTATAGAATTGGGCTTGTGTTTGGATTGCTAGCATTATGTATGTTGCAAGTTGATATGAGTATTTGTTATATATGTTTACTGTTAATATTTTTTTGTTTGAATTTGGTACCGGTCATCTCATGAGGCATGGAGCTTACGGGTTTAATAAGCTAGATAGAATTTGACTATTTTCTTTAGCTTATTAAATCGGGTGATTTTCGTTTATTTGCGGCTCTTCAATTCGGTCCAATTTTCTATCCTTTTTCAATTAATCAGTGTAGCTTAGTATAAAATGTTTAGCTTTGCTTTGTTGATTATTGTTAGCTTAAATAATATGCTTAGTGAGTAGATTTTTTATATATGCTTGTTAAGTGTTAAATTGTTTAGTGAATTAAGTGTGATTAATAAAAAGGGGGAAATATTGATTAGTGATTTTTATATTACTTAAATTATTGTTTTGGTTATTCGAGCGGGCAAAAGCCGTAAGAATAATTAGTCATTAATTTAGTAATCGACATCTTAATAAAAGTTGTTTTCAATATAAGCCAACGTTGTGAGAAGATAACTTGTTAGAAAGATATTGGTTCATCAATAAAGACTTAATTGTATGTTTAATTCACACTTAAGGATCTAATCAATACACTTAGCAAGCATATCTTTTATAATATATCGTTCTTCGTTTAATTGCTCGCTATTTGCTATCTAGTTTTTATATAGTTATTTTTATTAAATTTTTAGTTTAAAACCCAAAACAAAAATATTCGATATTCAAGCATCAAACAAAATACTTTCGTGGATTTCAAATTCATCACTCGCCGTGGATACGACACTCGGAAGATAGACTATTACTTTTCCTAAAGCAATTTTCATATCTAACGGGAAATACTATATATTATTACGACACGCGTTTGACGTTTATCAATTACCATAAGTTGAAAGGTCTGTGGGATGAGCATGATGCTTTGGAATCACCATATCTTTGTCATTGTGTTTGTAATTGTGAGAATGGAAAGAATAATGGTGATAGAGAATAAAGGAAAAGATTGATTCAGTTTCTCATGGGTTTAGATAAGTGTTATTCAAACTTGAGAGGCCAAATCTTGTTACTGCAACCTTTACCCACAGTTGCTAAGGCTTATAGTATGATAAGACAAGAAGAGAAACAAAGAGAAGGTATCTTACCCAAACCACTTGGATCTACTTATCTGCCCAAACTTACAGAAACAACAATACACCTAGGAACACTAATTCAGCCTATCCAAACAGATCACAAACTGGTAGGAGGAGTACATTTAGGCCTGGAGTGTATTGTACTAATTGTTCTAAAGAAGGACACAGCAGTGATGAATGTTACATGCTAAAAGGGTATCCAGTTGGTCACCCCCTTCATGGAAAATACAAACCACCAGTGGCTAGGAGTGTGAATGTTAATGATAACAGAAATGCTAGGATCAATCTTGTTCAAGGTCAAGAAACAGCTTTCACTTCTACTAAAGCATAACCAAGTACTAATGGAATAGATGCAGTCTTTGTGAGGATGAACCAGTTGCAGAATCAACTCAATCAAGTAATTCTCATGATGCAGCAATGTTAGAAGAATCCACCCACTGGTATGGTCAATTCTCACACTATTAGAAAGCATAAATTCATTGCATCTGTCATGACTAGGTTTAAGACTGCTTGGGTAATAGATAGTGGAGCAACAGATCATATTAGCATACTTTTATTAGTAATGCATGATAGCTTCCTATGCAATCCACCTATACATGTTACACTACCTAATGGCCAAACCGTTGAGGTTAAAATCTATGGAAAAGTCAGGATCAATAATGATATCACTCTCACAAATGTATTTTACATACCCTCATTTGCCTACAATTTACTGTCTGTAAGTCAATTAACCAAATCCATGCCTGTAACTGCCATTTTCACCTCACTCACATGTTATTTTCAGGGTCTCAACAAGAGGATTGCTCATGGCAACCTCTGTGAAGGACTCTACATCATCTATCATGATCAACCAACCTTTACCTCACCAAAGGTTCTCTCAACAAGCACCAAGGATAGTACCATACTATGGCATTCAAGACTGGGACGCCCTTCCATTTCCACTCATAAACAAATTCAGTCTCTTTCAATTTCTTGTAATTCTGACATTTTTGAATGTACAGTTTGCCCTTTAGCAAAGAACCATGCTTCTTCATTTTCCTTAAGTGTTTCTCATGCTTCTTGTCCTTTTGAACTTATTCATGTTGATATTTGGGGTCCATACAAATCACCCACCATAAACAAATGCAAATTTTTCCTAACCATAGTAGATGATTTTTCAAGGGCAACATGGACTTATCTTATACCTAGCAAGGATCATGCTACTTCCCAAATAAAAACATTTCACTCCTATGTTCTAAACCATTTCAAAACCACAATCAAAACTGTCAGAAGTGACAATGGGTCAGAATTTCTAAATACTTCTCTTTCTACATTTTTTAATCACCATGGCATAATTCACCAAACTTCATGTCCCTACACTTCCTAATAAAATGCAAGGGTTGAGAGAAAACACAAACAACTCCTTGAGGTAGCTAGAGCACTCAAATTTCAAGCCAATTTTCCATTTCATTTTTGGGGACATTGTATACTTACAACCACTTATCTCATAAACAGACTTCCATCCAAACCTATCCACAACAAAACTCCTTTTAAATGCGCGTATGGTACACCTCCACCCCTTGATCACCTCAAAGTCATTGGTTGTCAAACCTTTGCTCATCAACACTTATCTAACAAATTTGCACCCAGAGCAATTCCATCTGTTTTAATTGGTTATCCACCAACACAAAAAAGCTATATCTTGTACAATTTACAAACCCGCACACTCTTTACAAGCAGGCATGTCACCTTTCATGAAAACAAATTCCCATTTCACCTTTCTCTTCATGATACATCACCAACTAAACACCCTCATACTCCTATTTTTACTCATTTTGACCCATCACCCAATCAACCACATACAAATAATTATTTCACTCCACCAACAACTCCTGACTTCCATACTAATCCACCCTGTATCAATGACTTATCCACAGACAATACCTCAACATAAGACTCACCCACACAAGACTCACAAGAATCCTTAAATTCCATAGACTCTCCCACATAAGAACCACCTCCACCTCCTACTCCACCAACATCTTCTACTACCACCACTCACACTCACATAGAACACTCTATAATTCCTAATCCTCCTCCCTCAATAACCTCACACGGAACTACAAAACTACCCACCAAACTCAAAGACTACCAAATCAACCTTCCATCATCACTCACTTCCTCCAAACATCATTTCACCAATTTCATCAACTACACTAACATCAAAACACCTTCCATTAGACATCTCATAAACATCCTTAATACTATCATTGAGCCTCAGACTTATACCCAAGCAGTCAAAGACCAAAACTGGATTAATGCAATGAATTTAGAGCTAGAGGCATTGGAAGCCAATGACACTTGGACTATCACAGAACTCCCTCCAAATAAAATACCAATCATCTGTAAATGGGTGTTTAGGGTCAAGTGTAAAGCAAATGGCACTATAGATATATACAAAGCCATACTAGTTGCCAAAGGTTGCACTCAAAGGGAAGGGATTGACTTTCATGATACTTTTGCACCTGTTGCCAAGATGGTGACAGTCAGAGCCTTGTTAGCTATAGCAACCACCAACAATTGGCCTGTTTCACAACTGGACATCAACAATGCTTTCTTACATGGAGATCTCACAGAAGAGATTTACATGAAACTTCCTCCGGGATACACAAAACCTCATTTAAAGACAAGTGTTTGTAAGCTTCAAAAGTCCCTCTATGGTCTGAAACAAGCAAATAGGCAATGGTTTATCAAGTTAACCACATTCCTCATTCAACTTGGCTTTATTCAGAGCTGTGCTGATACATCTATTTTTACTTTTCAGAAAATATCATATCTTTCTATGTCTACTTGTCTATGTAGATGACATTATTCTCACAGGCAATGATAACACCTACATCACTCAGATCAAGCAGCACTTACACAAAGAGTTTAGTATTAAAGACTTAGGTTCTCTTAATTATTATCTTGGAATAGAGATTTTGAGGAATTCCACTGGCCTTATTATGACTCAAAGAAAATACACCCTAGAACTCCTTCAAAGTGCAGGCCTTCTGAATGTTAAACCCTCATCTATTCCTTTTGATCCTCTCATCAAATTAAACCATGATGATGGTGATCTCATTAATGATCCTTCTCACTATAGAGCTTTGGTTGGTGTAACAACCCCAAAATCAGGTAGCAGCGGAATAGTAACATTGGGGTGCTACTTCAAGTACAACAAACAAGATATCCTAGAAACTCCCATCTCAAGGCTCTAGTCAAAGTTCTCAGAAGTCATGTCAGGTCTCATTTTTCAAGCAAACTCCACTTTAAATCTCAAGGCCTTTTGTGCAGTGATTGGGCAAGCTGCAGTTTTTCTAAAAGGTCGGTCACTGGTTATTGTATATTCCTTGGATCCTGTCTTATTTCATGGAAATCCAAGAAACAAACAGTTGTTTCCAGAAGTTCTACAAAAGCATAATATAGAGCTTTAGCTGATGTTACTTGTGAAATCTCCTGGATCAAATGCTTATTCAAAGACTTAGGTCTTACAATTTCATCTCCTACATCAGTTTACTGTGACAATGCCTCAGCAATTGCTTTAGCATCCAATCCTGTTCAACATGCTAGAACAAAACATATTGAGATTGATTGCCATTTTGTAAGGGACAAAATTAGACAAGGCTTAATTCTACCAATGTTCATTTCTACTCAACATCAACTTGCAGATGTTCTTACTAAAGGTCTCTCTAAAGCCCCTCATTACTAATGCTTATCCAAGTTTGGCATATGTGATCCTTACACATTGCCAACTTGTGGGGGGTAATGGCTCACCACCAAGTGCCAATGCAGGTTCATCAGTCATCAATACAGTCTCAAAGATAAAGACCTCTCAACACATGGGTACTCAGTTTAAGGTCAAACAGCAAAGAAGTAGAATGTGTAGTTTAATTTCATGTAACAGTGTTTAGCTCAATGTAACAGTATCTTAGTCAAAGTTAGTTAGAGAAGTCAAAGTAGTTAGTTAGCTTGTTGTCTATAAATACTCTGTAATTTCTTTCATTCTGTAATTCAATTCATAATGAATCAATCATAATTTTCTCCCAAAATTCTCTCTTTCACTACCTCTCATTAGTTGGGTTAGTGAGTAATGACTATTCTACTCTTAGCACTGTTACCCAATAAAGGTCATGCATGATGCTCAGTGCAATATATGAACTTGGGAACACATTAATAACACATCTAAAATTATTGAAGATACGTTTACTCATGCCCTTGCAATCATAAACTCATGATATATTTGTGATATATTAATAAAACTTTATAATTTTTAATAACACTTTCCCCAGCGACATGTCGCCAGGGAAAATGTTTTTTTTATTTTTGATATATTTATGATATATTAATAAAACTTTATAATTTTAATATATTAGGAAATTATAAAGTTTTATTAATATATCACTTGTTCTCCTATTTCTTGTAGTGGCATTACTTTAATGCGGATTGGTGGAAGTATCAAATCGAAAGTGATCGTAGGACAATGAACTTGAACCACTCTTGAATTGCTTTTAAGCCATTGTGAAATTGTTCCAACAGATAAATTTAATGTAATTTAAACAGTTTAAACGCTGCTTCAGCCCAAGAAAACATGTAACCTGTTCTTTTCAATATGAAAAAGAAACATTTTTTAAACTAAAATATATCGTATGTTTTAATAAAAACATTCTTATTGGGACAAAGGAAACTGTCACCACTAAATAAAAAGGAAACTTTTGTGTATTTTAAGAAAATTGAACTTAAACTTGGTCAAAAGCTAGAAAACCATATCACGGGAATTAAGATAAAACTTCTCGTATAGTCTGCCACCTTGCCTTGTTTAACTATAACCTCGTTCCATTCGACCTGTTCCCCTAATTAACTTTCCACTTTTTGAGCTCCAAAACACGTCTCTCGCACACACATGCAAAAGCTCCATGCCGATATGATCGAGTTATTCTTATCGAGTCTAACGAGCATTTTGGTAATCTCGAAAAATGATAGAATGATTATGTTCTAATGAATATATTAGGGAAAAGTTTATGATATGTTTATCCCAATGTGGTAATTAAGGCCTGCATATGTTATATGCATGTTATGTTTCCTGGTCTTGTTATAAGAATAAAATAATATTGTAGGCAAGTATAAAAGTAATGAGATACAAGAAAACGAAATCTTTGTTGTCTTTTGTCTTTTAGTAGTGGCATGCAGGCCGGCAAAAGACAAATAAAGATATGGTCTTAGGTCTTATATTAAAATAATTTAATTTCATTTGTGATATTTAAAAGAGCAACACTGTAGTTGCTGGTTTTATTTTCAGAAAACTAATGGAAGCACAAGGTGGTGGTGGTGGTGGTGGTGAGATGAGGAAAGTTCATATCATATATTTCCTTAGTCATAAAGGACGAATCGAGCATCCACATCTCATACGTGTACATCATCACTCGCGCAATGGAGTTCATCTCAAAGGTGAGTGGTTAAAGTTAACGTAATCATGGAAATTAAGTCTTAATATCAACTTGTTATAATGTATGGCTTTTTATCATTCTTTTTTTGGAATTTTCTGATGTTAATATGTGGCTTGTGACTAAATGAAGATGTTAAAAGATGGTTATCGGAACTAAGAGGGAAAGATATGCCCGAGAGTTTCGCTTGGTCATACAAGAGGTATTAATCTCTTATAAATGCTTTCTCTCTTTTCATTTCCGCATATTTATCTTGGATTTTAAGAACAATATATCATTCATTTGATGATGATTTGGAGCATATGATCAAGTTTTGGTTATTATAACATGGTGCATGCATGATGTATTGATGTAGTGTGAAATGTTTGTACAGATTGTTAAAGAAGTTAACCATGTATGTAATAATGCAGACGGTACAAGGCTGGATATGTATGGCAAGATCTACTAGATGAAGATCTTCTTACTCCGATCTCAGATAATGAATATGTTCTTAAAGGTTCAGCAATTTCCTCCATCACCTTCACCAAAGGTAAATTTTAATTTCATGTTCTGAAGTTCCTAAATCACTATTCTCAGTGACGAAACAAACTACTCGGATGAGATTTCATAACAGATACTACAGTTACTACTTGTGTTTAAAATGGGTTGATTTGGGAATTTTTTAGAGCAAATTTCACTAACAAATAAAGTATTTTTCTAAGACCGAACTCACACGGTCTTTGATCAACACATTTGCCAAGTTGATATCTGAATTTTTAACCATTTGGAGAGAATCTTGTCTACAACTTGATCGTGGATTATAACGCTAATCCAAAGCTTATAACCGGGTCAAAAATTATGACACTGCAATTATGTGTAAATAACTTTGACTATGTTGACTTTTTCGAATAAAGGAGTAATGTGACACAAGAAAGAGAGCTAATTAACTTGCAAGATACCATAAATGAAAAGGCTTTCTTGCCATCACAAAAAAATGAAAGATTTGTTAAAGTTGATTAATTTTTGTTAAAGAAAAACTATATTCCGGACTACATTCTTATAATGTCTCAATCACAGATTTCAGTTCATATGACGAAAAAGAGATCTCCAAGCCAAAAATATCGCCTTCATTCATGGTTGATGTCAATGATCCAAACAGGCCGCCTTTAGCAAAAGAAGCAAGAGAGGACTCAATTAACTTATTGACAAAAACATCATTTGAAATCGAAGAATTGCCATCTTTTGGTGGCTCCGAGACCTCCACTGAGGACACAACAAAGCGAGAAGAAGATTACAAGTTTGTTGGCACTCCTA
This sequence comes from Tanacetum coccineum, assembly GCA_026074375.1. Classification (NCBI taxonomy): domain Eukaryota; kingdom Viridiplantae; phylum Streptophyta; class Magnoliopsida; order Asterales; family Asteraceae; genus Tanacetum; species Tanacetum coccineum. The sequence goes on along the minus strand of BQNB010026374.1, from coordinate 36,162 downwards.
AACATGAAGAAGCACAATGCCGAAAGATAAAATCTGAAGTTAATTCCTTATTGGAATCTTTCTTAGACAAAAACACGAATGATAATACGATTAAGAAGGGTGGCGACCACAAAGAAACGACTAGCTCCAAAGCGTCCCCGTCATCAAATAACTCGTTTGGAAAAAGTAGTAGCTACTCAAGCTTGGGGGCAACTCATATGTTTCTGAACTTGATCACGTGTGGGATTGTGGACACCAACGAATCAGCTGTGACAGTGGTCAATAAAAGAAGAAATAGTACAAGTTCTGCGATGAATGTATCTTCCTCTAACGAAAAGAATAATGGGAAACTTGTTAAAGGAGACAAGTTTGGGGGGTCTGAAAGGGTTTCTAGAGGTCACTGGAACCCTTTAGATAAACCAAGACATGGCAGGAAGGAGGGATCAAAGAAGAGTTATAACATCAACGAATCCAATAACATAAAGACGATCCCAGCTGCTTATAAGTTTGTCAATGGCCCGTATTGCTCGTAAGTACTCATCTGGGCTAGCCATATAATTATTATATATATGTCCAGTGTTAATAGTGTCTAATGTTTTGTAATTGACGCAGGCAGTGCGGGAAGCAGTTCAATCCTGAGAAACTCCACGCACACATGAAGTCATGCAGAAGAATGAAGGCTTTGGCCAAGGCGGCTGCCGTATCTTAACTCTTAAAGATGGCTGCTTCAAACCAAAAAAACCAACCACAGATTCGCATTCTCAAGCTTTAACTTAAATAGATACACACATTTTAGTTTCTTTATAGGATTTAGAAACTAGATATGGTTTACTCTTACATATGATCATTATGCGATGAAATAATCTTTCTCGCAGTCTCGATGTCATCTCAATGTAAAAATTCAGTTGAAGTAAGATTAAACGTTAATTCATGATGGTCGCTCCTAACGCCATGTTAATGTTCGGTATGTATTGGGAGTACTTACAATTGCAGTTCAGTGATTCCAAACAACTTTTAAACATATATACAAAAGCAGAAAAGATGATCATATACAAACTCCAGGTGCATAGTAACTTCACAAAGAATATTGACTTATATATAGATGTATGAACATTGACATTATTTATGAACTAAGCACAATATTACATTTTTGGCGGCACATTAAGCAAATTCCATAGTTTGCAGGCTTCATAAGTGGTAAATCGTGACGTAACCATTCACAAAAGGGACACCCTTTGAAATTCCACGTTTGGATCATGCTCCCATATGTAGGATTGGTCAAAACCATTGATCGGGACGTCAACAATTCTTTCGTTTCTTGTCTTATCCTGTGTTTCCTTAATACGTAGAAGTAAATCGGCGTTACTTGGGTAAGTCCAGCATTCTTACACAAGTCGGGGTCCAAAGTTAACAAATTCAAGTAACACTTAGCTGAACTTCATGTATCTGTTGGTAAAAACTTACACATTTTCATAATTTACTTCATTATAATGAATCATCATTATCAAATAATCTTCTCTAAATGCCATGTTGCAGTTGACATAAAATTTATGTTTGAGAGAGTTATTAGCACAATAAATTTATGTACCATCTTGACTACTGTTGTAGTCTATTACAAGAAGGAGTCGGTGAGATTAGATTTGCAAACCTTTGGTACTTGCAAAACATGAACTTGTTGCGGAATTTCTTTGGTTTTAACTTTAAGAAAAGATAAACTATATATCATATTTTCGGGGAAAAAATTAGGAAAATATATTCATATTTTGCAAGTAAATCGTTTTAATTTGATATCTTTCGAATTACCATGCTTATATATGATTCATACAAAGAGTAAAGTACGATGGTTATGAAAGTAGTTAAATAAATGAAATAACAACATTAAATCACGAAACTGAACCAGAACCAGAACTTGAACATGAACCTGAAATTTCATTTACAACGAGGTTTCTTGCTCGATTGATGGTCATGAAACATAAGTACAAATGTTCCTCTAACTCATCAAGCTGTTCACAAAAACTCGAATCATTTTTCTTTAACTGTCGGCCAAATTCTTCAACACTGTGTGACCTATTATGTCCCCGTTTGAGCCAAAACTTTGTTGTTGCTTGCATATACTCAAGTTCATGGTTCAAACGAGTGACTAACCGACTTATAGTGTCCAAATCCCTATTTATAATATACGTCCCCTTAGCAGCCACATCAAGTTGAGCATATAACTTAGCCAGCTTATGACTCGAACCCAACTCCATACTCGCAACTAGTATCCCAGGACCCGCAACTAGAAGGGCTAGAGCATGAGTCACAATAATAACCGTTAACGAAACAGTTATAACCACTAGAGTAATCGCTGACCCGTATTTAATCTTCTTGATTTTTTTAAGCTTTGCTTGTGCCTTGTCACGGCCTAATTCAAGCCTTTTTAGCAAGTTAAAACACGCGACTTGCACCCCTTGAACCCCATTAGGAGATGATATAGGGATCATGAATGGAGTAAATGAGCTAGAAAAATTGGCTAGTCGTGCTGATATTATCGGGCAATGATTTAGAACTGATGCTTTTGTGGTTTCCATCGACTTCAAAACGGTTTTAAGAGATCGATATTTTGATCTTAAATGATTCAGATTTTCTAAAAGCGACCCGCAAACAATAGAAGCGTTTTCAGTTTCAGAAAAGTAGTCAGACAATAGGGTGTGGTTTTCGGGCTGGTGTTTAGCCAAGGCTAGGATTTGGGTGACCGTTGGTTGATCAGGGTCGAGGAGGTTCTCAGCAAATAATCGATATGATGGGAGACGAGCTGCAGCAACCGCGCCTACAGTTTGGTTTATGGTTGAACCTTTATGGGTCTGGTCTAGAACTCGCGCCCAAAAGTTGACGTATGATTGTGTTCTAAATGCATTTGCATACTCTTCACGAACATCTATCTCTAGCGAACTTGATGGTGTCTGTTTCGCTGCTACAAAAATGGTTACAAAAATAACGACATGAAACATATTGATAAATTATCAAAAAATATATATGTAAAATGTGAATAAAAAACTTAAGAACTGCAACTTACCATTACACGACGATATCTTTATCGTCGGCATGCTTAGCTTAAACTTCATCTTACTTGCACTTGGATGATCACGTATGAGAAGAACCGTAAACAACAGAAAGAAACGATGCAATTTTCGGGATCGAATTTCCAAAGCAATTGTTTTGGAATTTGTTATTGATCTGTAAACCAACTTTTGTAATTGAAAAAGAAGTTACAGTCATATATATTGGTTTTTATATGTTGAAGAATGAAGAAGCCTTTGTTATTTTGTTTTGGTCTTGCTTGGAAGCATTAAGTTAGTTTTTCTACAAAAGGCTTATGGTGAAAGTGAAGAAGCCTTACGCGTTTACTCTTTGACATTTTTTAACTTTTACATAATCAATGCACTTGAGTTCAAATAAACGGAATTATTTTTAATCAAATATATACTTACTTTCTTTTTAAGACTTTTAACATGCTAAATATTTATACTTTTTAATAAACATCAAGTCAATTAATATTTAAGATTTATAGAGATGATTTCAAAATTTTAGAGTATTTTTAGTTGGTGAAAAATACCTTACTTTTTCAAAAAGGTTTTTAAAAGAAAAATAAAAAATACAAAACTTATTTAGTTACAAACTAGTTTTAGAACATGTGCACGTATAGTATCAGGTTTGAGCAGATAATATAACGGGTAATGATATTTTGATAATTTTATTTAGAAGTTAAATGTTGTGACAAATCAAAAATTCATGGTTATGTAACGTTTAAGATTTTTCTATAAAATTATATTAAATTTTTAATACTTATTTAGTTATAATACCCGCGCACGTCCAAGTTTTACATAACTTTTTCGTTATGTGCTAATATTGATGAACATTTTGTATAGATTTTTGTTGCACGAAAGATTGACTTTGTCTAATTGGCATGGTGTTTAGATTGATCTTGTTAAAATGTAACTACTGATATCATGTTCTAAAGATTATGTGTGTTTAGTAGCAAATAATGACCTTGAAAAAAATGTGTAGTTGTTATATGCATAATCTCGTCTATTTATTTTCATCTCACAGTGCGCCTTCATTTTGATATTTATATTCTCGTTAATAATAATTTAAGCCGATTTATAAACGCGTGCGCTCTTTAAACTTATAAAGAGCAATATATATAACATGAGTCATTGAATGCGGAGAGTCAAAAAAGAATAATTTTCTGGATATCCTTACATAATCTCAGAAAGAGGAATAACATGATTTATTCGTATATGTATAATCTCGTGTATTCAGGTACATGTCAATGTAACTCGTGCTTTCTTTTTTGTTACGAGTTTAGTCTCTATATTAACCTATTAAGATGTCTAGGGGTCTTAGTGTTAAGTTAAGTTACTATTAGTCGATATTCTTTTATACAGTATAAAGTATAGAAGGTATATTTGTAGAAATTTACTCTCTCGTTTTTTCTCGTCCGTTCGTTCTTCTTCTATTCTCTTATGTCAATACATAGTTGCTGTGGTGTGTGTTCTTCTTGATCCAAGTTATCCGCATCTAGTTTCCAGGTTGTAGGCGATCCATTCCTACATTTTTTATATTTATAACCCCGTGCAAATACATAAGTTTAACATATGCTTGACTGCTTGTAGTCATATTTATAAATAATAAGAACATATTGTTGTATTCTTTTATACAGTATAAAGTATAGAAGGTATTTGTAAAAATTTATAAAATTATAAAAAAAATGTAAACTAATAAGTAATATGTTTAAAATTTAACAAGTATTCAAGCGTTTGCAATATATCACTTGCATTCATGCATTGTGCAAATTATGGAGTACTTGAAAGAAAGGAACAAAGAATGAAATGGATAAGGGACGTCTAAGGCAACTTGAAAGCAATGTTTTCAATCTTTTGAGTTATGACTTCGTTATAAAGTTTAGTATTCTGCCGACCTATATATAGTAATCCATATTAATCCCTTTAATCGAAAACTAGTATTTCTGAATTTGTATATTTAATCTTTAATGGCGTCAAGTCTTCTAAAACTATCATTATTAGGAAACTTCAAAAAAATCGAGGAAACAAAAGAATCGAAGAATCATACCGGTACCGACTAGAAACCAAACCGTATATTAGAAACATGGTCCGGTTCTTGGTTTCTAAAATTCAAAATTTTTGGTTCTCGGAACGGTTCAGGTCAGAACCGTCCGGTTCCGGTACTTTTCCAATTAAAACCGACTCTATTGAAAGTATGAAAATTTATAGAATTTGTTTCAGACATTATGTATATGCAGCCTTTTAACAAAATAGATTGAAAAAAAACAACAAAAAATCCAAAAAATAAAAACTTGTTGTGAAACAACGACCTAATAGCAACACATATATTGATGTATGGAAGGAGAAGAAAGTAGAGAGAATCGAGACAAGTATTTCATTGAGAGTCATCCCATTACAATATATACAAGTCCGTATATATAAGCCTCTAATCATCAATATATTAAGTACAACCATTAGTGAGTCATAATGTTTGAAACGTTACGGAATGTGGATAGCCACATAATAAATAAATATTTATAACACTCCCTCTTGGCTATCCATCATTGGTTCCCATACGCTTAGGTGTGTTGCCTCGTTAAAAACCTTGCTTGGAAAACCTTGTGGGACAAAATCAAAGCTAAGGAAAAAAGAGTGCAACGCGTATATACTCCCTCTGATGTATATTCTCCCTCTGATGATAAGATCACTTAAGTTGATTGAGTCTTCGCATTCCAGTGTCGTGAACCAGCTTCTTAAATGTTGTAGTAGGAAGTGCCTTGGTAGATAAGTCTGCTTGGTTATCACTTGAATGAACCTTTTGAACAATAATGTCGCCACTCTTCTGCAAGTCATGAGTGAAAAAGAACTTCGGTAGAATATGCTTGGTTTTGTCACCTTTTATGTATCTGTCCTTAAGTTGAGCAATACATGTCGCATTATCTTCATGTACAACTGTGGGAGACTCCTGGCCTAAAGAAATCCCACATGATTCACGAATATGTTGTGTCATACTTCTCAACCATACGCATTCCCGACTCGCTTCATGGATGGCTAAGATCTTTGCGTGATTCGATGAAGTGGCACTCATTGTTTGCTTTACGGAATGCCAAGAAATAGTAGCATTGGAACTTGTGAAAACATATCCAGGTTAGGATCGACCGGTATGGGGATCAGGCATATATCCTGCATCTGCAAAACCAACTAGATTTCTTTCGGATGGGTTAGTATAATATAAACCCATATATGTACCTTGAAAGTAGCAAAATATTTGTTTCACGCCAATCCAATGTCTTCTTGTTGGACACGAGCTATACCTTGCCAATAAGTTCAATGGAAATTATCATGGTTGTTAAGATCCCGATCCTGATCTTAGGATCTTACGATTTTACGACACTGCAAAGCAAAAACGATCCAGATCCTACGTAGGATCTTTGCTTGCTTAGGATCTTATAGGATCCCGATCTTATAGATCCTCCAAGAGGTTACAGGTATGTGATATTTATACATGTAAAATCCTAACGGGCCTGTTGATATAAAGATGAATAGCCATAAGCCCATAAGCCCAAACTATTTACAATACTCCTCCTTGGATATTCATCGTTCATTATACGTTATAGACTGCCTCATTAAAAACCTTATCAAGAAAAACCCAATGGGATAAAAACTTGATGAAGGAAAAGAGTGCAGTGCGCATAATGCTCCTCCTCAATTTAATGTATATATTTCAAGCATCGAATGCTAATCTTCTGAACGAGTTGCTCAAATACTTTTGTTGACAACAACTTTGTAATGAAGTTCACCAAATTGTTGATGTAAAGAATAAGTCCTGCAATGATAACAAAATATATGTGTAGCTTCCAACCCAATATCAAATACATTAGTTGAAAAGTATACAATGCATCTACAAATACTAAAAGAGAAAAATATACTTTTCATGACGCATAGTAATTGCAAAATTGACAACAAACCTCAGTTGCACTTATTTATGGTACTTGAAGACCACTAATCCCTTAAAGACATGTGCAAAAGCAATTCATATAAGATGCGTCCAAAATGATTTTGATCCATATAAGGATTCATTCAATTTGGTCAAATAAAGTTTTTTGAGAACTTTATTAGTTGTTTCTAGAAGTTGAATTTGTGAGTCGTGTTTGAGGCATTACATATCCTTCATAGAATATGAGAGCTCTAATAAATCCTATATTAGGAAAAATAAATACTTATCTCACAAATATCAATAAGATATTTACATCCACCTTGAGATAATATGTCTCTTAATAATCAACTTATTGTTTTTGTGAATTTATTTATTTCACAATTCAAGTATTTAAGTGCATAACTTTAGAGCTCTTATTTTGGTTTCACACAAAAACCGATGTATATCAAATATATTTTACACATTGATGTGTATGAACTTCACGTTCCAATAGTTTTAGTATTTGCAAGATACTGTGTCTTTTTATGTTGGCCAAACATTTCATTGAGCTCATATTTGGATATTAGTTGATTTCTGATCCTCATCATGCATAATAGCAAGCAATATATTGTATGTAGACAAATTTATCGACGTCATTTTTTTTCGATTCCATATGATTCAAGACAAGATAGAATTTATTGAGATCTCATTAGCTATCTGAGGTTCTTTGAAACCTTCATGTCTAGTGTCTCTTTATGAGACTATCATGGGGTCTTTTATACCTCGAAGAACCATCTTGTTTGCATGCTCTATATTTTTCATCGAGGATTTTATTTGGAATCAATTTGTCTACCATGCTTGAGGCATGTCATAATAGTGTCCTTAAGGGACAACATATAATCAGAGCATGAGTAGCTGAAATTTTGTATGG
>BQNB010026374.1:12234-24307 GCA_026074375.1 Tanacetum coccineum | reverse complement strand
AAACCTTCCTTTATATGCAAGGAAGCTTCAGTCCAAAAATCGTGACGATCCGACGGTGCAAACTCCGGGGATTGACGAAACACTACTGCCGGGTTTTGGGTAATAAGAACTCCGAAAATCTTCTTCTTTTTTTTTCTTTTCTTTTACTCTCTTCTCTCTTGTTTTTTCACACTTTATAATGAGCATAAGGATGCCCTAAATAAGGACTAAATGTACCCAAGATGGGCCCCAATGTGTTGGGCTCTTAATCCTCATGGACTAAGAAAATACCCAACAGTTGAGCCCTACAACGCCACACTCTCAGTCCACCACTGGTTGAAAACGCTGATGAATGTATGGTCCTTGACAACAAGGCACTTTATGACATGTTTCAGGACTTTAAAGCTCACTACTCCAAGCTCCTTTTGATCAACCTAAAGTATAAATAGATGTTGCAATCGAGTCATTTTATTTATGAATTACCTCTTCCAAAGTTTACTTTCAATGCATACAGTCTCTGAAATCGTATGGGGTATCATTTAACATTTTAGATTGTTATTGCAATGATGCAGGTTACCCATTTTGACACTTCATATAATACCCTAAATAATTTTATTATAGTAAAAACATATAGTAAAAAGAAAAGAAGATGATTATCTTATCTCTAAAACTATTTACTTAATTAGCATAACATATCAATTAATATAAAATAAACAATTAACAAATTCAAGATAAGTATTCAAACTAAGACCCACGTTAACGTTAATACTGGGTCTTCCAACTGCTCCATCTCATCCCCTTATTTTCGAATAGTTCGTTTAAACATTGACCTTTATATTCCTTTGGCATCCACAACTTCACAAAAAGGTCTTCAAACTACAAACCAACACAAATTCATTTAGCAAGAGCCTTTGAGAGTGTGAATTTAGATTTCTAGCTTTCATTATTCACGTTAACATAATTCTTGTTCGGGTTTCTATTTGCATATGTCTCAAGAGTTTCGGTTTCATTTGTTCTAGTGCGAGTTTAGTTCGGGTTGTGATTCCTGTTTTGGTTCAGTTCGAGTATATGCGGGATTAAGGTTGGTTCGTTAGCAGGAGGTTAGATCAAGTCGTGATTGGATTAGGGTGTTGGAGGCGAACGAAATCTACGGTTGGGTTCACGTTAACCTTGCTCATGTTCTGGTCCGTTCGAGTTGCGGTTCTAGTTTAGACTTTCTTTTAGTTCGTACGAAGGTTGGAGAGTAGCAGGAATTGGCTTGGGTTCACGTGTGGTGATCATTGGTTCGTGTTCGGGTTGTTCGTTTTGATCTCATTCGTTGGAGGTGTACGTATAGTTCATGACTGGTACGTGGTTAGCTGATCGTGGACGGTTGAGTTGAGTTCAGTCGTGCCTCATTTATTCTTAGCGTTCTCGTTCTTGTTTCGGTTTCGATATATATATTCGTTTAGCCGGAGGTAAATTCTCGACTCATCTGTTAATTCATAATCATACACTAGCATCATGTTAAATAGGTAATCTTTGTATATGCTAATATGAGATCTAGACATATATATAAGAATCATAATCAGAATTCACTGTATAACAAATCGGTAAGATACGGGTTAAAACATATTGACGATTGGTGATCGAAACTGAAATGTTTAACTATTATATGCATGACGTTAGCGTAAGATGTGAATATCAACTTTAAAAAATAGAAGTGAGCAAATAAGTCTTAAGATGGTATACTAATATAAATTGCAGAGTAACTCGTATAGGAAGAAACCTTGCATGCATGGGTTTCAGTTTATATAACTGGTCTTAAATTATTACTATAGGACTTGAAAATATGATATTAAAAATGTTTTGAAAATAGTAGAGAATCTCATAAGCCATATAATTCTGTATGATAAAGTTTAAGCTACTAGTTTACGTATAAGCGAAATATAAATCGGGTTTTAACGGTGGTTTTAAATATACTACGTTTGATAAAGAAGAAACATTTGCATGAAGTATTATTGCAAACATCGATCACTTATATAATCTATATATTTTACATAGTTAATTCTTTTATACTAAATATTGAAAGCCTAAGAAGTTTAGAACCAATTTTGATAATAAAAAGAAAATAATCATCTATTGTTTCTATGTTTTCGTACAAATACAAGTATATGGTCTTGTTTTTTTCTAAAATGCCAAAGTTTAATTTGTAAGGTGACGGATGAGTAAATCCTTGGAATTTCCTTGATAAACTTATCACATTTAAATGTATTATAATACAACTGATTAAACAAATAAGTAGTAGGAATTATATGATAAAGACATATAACTAAGTAACAAATGATTCCTTAATTCATGTAGAGTATCTAAAGAAGGAGTAAGTTGTGTTTTCGAGTACGCGTTCATTTGCTTTTAAGGTACGAATATTCTTAATACCTAATTCTCTTTACTACTATTATCATTTATGCGTTGCTTCGTTCGTTCTGTTATTCAAACAATAGTATAGCATTTCATTTAAGGATTCACATACCTTTGCTATGCTCGCGTATCTTTTATATACAGCACCTTTGAGATGCCCCTAATATAGTTCCCTAGCCTTGATTCATGATTCGTCTTGCAACCTATTTGATGATTGATTGAACCTTTTGAATTCGTTTGGATTTATGCTATCGGTTTAACATTGCCATGATATGAACTATATCAATTTGATAAAACGAGAGGCTTCATATGACATAATATGTTTCGTTTTGATAGTGCATGTGAACCATTTATCTGTTCTGAGGCCCGATCTAACAAGAGCCATTGAGGTACCATGGCCGCATCATTGAGAGCACAATGACGTGACATATCTGTGACGTGTATCATGTCACGCTACCCTTTGTTTTTGTGTGCTCTATATGCACTTGGCTCATATAAGAGTTGATTTGGAGGGAGCGTATGGATCAACCTAGGTTACTAAATATATCGTTTTCGTTCCGTTCGTTTTGGTGCATGGCTTAGTGGGGTGCACACCCTATTGCACACTTTTTAAGGGTACATATGGAGCTGCATCTTTCCCATGTACATTTTATAAATATGATATGCATTTGATTGTAGGGTCTAAGCATGTGGCATGCTTTAGACATTTGTTTCGAGCTCGGTAGGGCATTCTATATGTTTTGCTTAACTAACTAATTCGTTCATTTATGATGATATATGAAAAACCCCTGATTCCATTTCGTTTACTTGTTATATGTTTAATTTTATCCGTTTCGTTTATAAGTGAGCTTTTAGCTCAACACCAGCATTTTCTTTTTCTCCGCGCAGGTAATAAGAGGAATCAGGTTATGAGTGAAGAGTGCTTAAGGAGCTCTTAGTGAGACTAAATGGATGATAGTCCTATCCCATTTCTTTAAATAGCTCAAACTTTGGATCTTGGAAATTTGTCTTCCGCTTTAAACTCTGTATTGGATGTTATTTTCGTTTGAAGGTCAATATGATCTAAGACCGTATTAATTCCTTTGGTTTTGTTGAGAAACTTTGTTGAAGAACATTTATATGAATAAATTCTTCCTTGCGTTTTTTTGATGCCGAAAGTGTGACATTTGACCCTAACGGGTGGGTGTTACACTTCATTTGTAAAAAAAACCAGTTTAATTTATAAATAATGGCAAAACAAGTGTTTGAAAGGTTACCCATTATTGACCTGAAACATACCCTCCCACTTGTTCATTTTACAACCTTGTTATTTAAGATCAATCAAGTAAAAAATGTAGCTAGGACTGAAAATAGGTCCCGGTTGACAGTCCACCAAAAGTGTATTTTAAAGGATACAGTTTTTAAAATTGTACTACCGAAACATCTATTGTTTTTGTAAATATACGTTGCACATGGTACAAAGAAATTTAAAAATACGTCTGTCTGCCAGCCAACTCAGACTTGTTCTATTTTACGTGTATCAAAAGAGCTGCCTGTTCTCACTCTAACTTAATTTAGACTCGTTTCAACAATCTTTCAAGCTGATTTGACCGCCTTTAATCACATTTAGATGAATTGTGTAAGATGCTAATATCTAACATTTATGTTCTTTTGTCTCACAGTTGGTGACCTGAACCATCTAATCTCTGCAACCATGAGTGGTGTAACGTGCTGTCTAAGGTTCCCTGGTCAATTGAACTCTGATCTCAGGAAGCTTGCGGTTAACCTTATCCCATTCCCACGTCTCCATTTCTTCATGGTTGGTTTTGCACCCCTCACTTCCCGTGGCTCGCAGCAATACATCTCTCTTAGTGTCCCAGAGCTGACTCAGCAAATGTGGGACTCCAAAAACATGATGTGTGCAGCTGACCCACGCCATGGCAGATACAACCTCAGCCATGTTCCGAAGTAAGATGAGCACCAAAGAAGTAGATGAACAAATGATGAATGTTCAAAACAAGAACTCGTCTTACTTTGTTGAGTGGATCCCAAACAATGTGAAATCAAGTGTTTGTGACATCCCACCAACCGGACTGAAAATGTTTAGGAGATTGAGTGAGCCGTTCACAGCTATGTTCAGGAGAAAGGCGTATTTGCATTGGTACACTAGTGAGGGAATGGACGAGATGGAGTTTACCGAGGCTGAGAGTAATATGAATGATTTGGTGGCTGAGTATCAGGAATTCAGGATGCTACCGTTGATGAAGTTTATTTTCTTTGTTATTGGCATCCAGAGTCTTGCAAAGTTTATGACAGATGCTCAAGCTCAACGGTCTGTGTTTTATGGGCTACTCGCATCAATCTTTTGTTTCGTAAAATAAAAAAAAGTGCACCTCGCCGTTGCCGGGGATCGAACCCGGGTCACCCGCGTGACAGGCGGGAATACTTACCACTATACTACAACGACAAGTTTGGTTTGAAATCGCCAATCAAATGTCTTAAATGGCTGTACGTATTGACTACATTATTCCAAAGTTTGGTTTGAGTGTCGTCCGGCCTATGTCCGGCATGTAGTGTCCGACACATGCGCGAACGGATACATCGAGTAGTTTTTTGACGATATAGTGAATCAGACATATGCGACATTGCCAAAGACGTGAGTTTGTAGCTAAAGTTGGATACATAGGAGCCGACTACGTGGACTTGCAACGAATAATTACCTTCGTCAGGACCGTCTCATGGATTTCGATGACCCTGTGCTATAAATTAAACTAAGCCATATTAATATGGAATGCTTATTATACGTAATGGAGTGTTAATTAATACACAAGTTGTAATAAGAAACCTAGACGCATGCTAACACCGCAACTTAGAACAATGTTCTAATCGACATAGTGAAAACACAATGTTAATTTAATAAATCCTATATTTAATTAGAGTAATTACTACGTATTAGAAACTTAAAATTTAACCTCAAATAACATTTACACATTAATTAGATATGGGCTTTTATTAGGTTGAAAGCTAAAAAACACGTCTACAATATATTGGACTTGCATGAGTTTAAGACCCTTTAGAATTGGTAGTCTTGTGTGCTCGCACGACGTGCACACGTCAATCACCGGCCCTGACCCTAATTATCCAAGCAGTTTTACTGCTTAATTTGGAAAAAGATACATATTTGAAAAAAATTGAAAAATAACCGTTAACATTTCAAACCTCACTGGTTATACATTTTTTGATGCCGAGATTTCGAGAATGTTGTCTAACTAGATTATTGTAATGAAACTCGTTAACGTATCATTACTAATAATAGAAATATATTTTGCACTGTGAATTATTCGAACAAATGTTCGAAATGTTGATCACTAAACAAATTATAATAATTGAAATACTTAAGAAAGTATTACTATATATTTGATACAATACGACGCCGTTTTGCGTATTGGGTTCCAGTTTGGGCCGACCCATTTGTTTTTTTTACTTAGTTAATATTTGTGATGCGAATATAATAATGTGAAACATACAAGTAGGCAAAATTTTAAAAAAAAGTTTCCGGCACAAAATAGGAAAAAAAAATATATTTACAAAACGTACCCTCACTTCCGTGATTGTTAAAAAAAATGCTCAGTAAAATAACATACATGCGTTGAATACTAGTCAGCCCCGTCGCAATACGCGGGCACATTCCCACTTAATATTCGTTCAAAATCGATTCGCGAAAAAGAATTTATTATGCCCCACCGCAACGCACGTTATGTTTAACAAGCAAAAGAACCCGCGCGTTGCGGCGGGGCTAATTTTTTCCTGAATAATTTTTTTTTACGTTTCGGGGGGTTTTTTTTGGGCGATGCGTTATGGCGGGGCTAATTTTTAATATTTTCTTTTTTTGTATGATTCGGGGAAAAAAACTTTGCGTTGGGACGGGCTAATTTTTTCTCGAATATTTTCTTTTTTTGAGACGGTTTTGTAAATTTTTTTATGGGAATTTTTGTGTAAGAAAATCGTAAATAGTTAAAAGGTGAGGGTCCGTTTTCTATTTTTTTTTTTACTTTGGGCCAATTAAATTAAAAGATGTTATTAATTAATCGATAAATTAGAATAATTATTAAATTTATTATATTAATTATATTTTATTAATTTATAGTTATACAAATGGTTGGAAGAAAATTTCTCTATATATTTAATTAATTTTTTATTATTTATTGTAAATGGATCCCCCTTCGCGGAACGAAGCTATTAAAGCGGCAATAACATTGAACAATTTCTTGTTGAGCTATGACGGAAACACTACACCTGTAGTTCTTACTTGCCTAAGGAAAATTAGAGACGGAGATTCAAGGGAATTGATTTCAACAAAAAAACAAAGACAATTGAGTCATTTTTCATGAACCTTCAGAAAATCATTCATGTAATATGCATATAAATAAGGAATTGTTTAATTTATATTTTTATTTTGGGGTCTAAAGAAATTATCAAAAATGTATTATCTTATAATTTTAGCGAATTATTAATTTAGCACCCTATCCCCGAGTCGGGACCGGCAAAAAATATTATCTTAGAGAGTTTATTAAATAATCGAGTATTAATTTATCGAGTTTCTACTGTAGTTAAAAGGTGAGGGTCCGTTTTCTATTTTTTTTTACTTTGGCCAAGATTTTAAGCTATTTTTGGAATTTTTTTTTTGGCTGGGGAATTTTTTTTTACGTTGGGACGGGTTAATTGTTTCCCGAATATTTTCTTTTTTTGGGACGGTTCGATATCTTTTTTTTGGGCCGATGAATGTAAAAAAGTTGTGAACAATAAAAACTTGACGTGTTTTTTTGTTAATTTTTTTACGGGATTTTTTTTGTAAGAAAATCGTAAATAGTTAAAAGTTGAGGGACCGTTTTTTTTTTTTTTACTTTGGGCCAGATTTTGGGCCACATTAGTTTGTCGACAAATGTGTATATTAGTAATAATTTTTTTTATATGGCTTATGTGTTGGGCCTCATGTTTAAAGTTTTTTTTTTTTTTTTGCTATATGAGTTTTTTTTAATATAATGGGTTGTACGTTTGTGACCATATCAGTTATTTTAAAGTTATTAGGTATCGAAGATGTTTCCGCGGGTATTTTTTTTATCTAAATAAATCGGAACTTTTGTAATATTTTTTTTTAATTCCTACTTTGTGCATACAAATTAAAAAAAAAAAAAAAAAAACAATTGGGCTGGCCCAAAATGGGGCAGCCCGTTACTGTAGCAATAGTCAAAAACGGCACCGTTTTCTTCAGTGAATGTGTATATTATTAATTGTTATGATTTATTCAAAAAACTCAATATCAAAGATACCACTTTATTAGCAGGACAGGCCCATATACATTCAACAAACCAATGGGCCTTAACTCCAAACCGACTTACCGAATTCAACTAACGACATAAAAATTCTGAAAAAACTTATTATATACTCCATCTTTTCGTTCCACCGTATTCTATTCTCATATCTCACCATAATAACAAACGTCGTTCCATCTCCTAGAGAATCTTTCGAGTTTTTTTTTTCCGACGTTCAACGATGAGTTCCGAAGGCAAAGGCGGGCGAGGCAACCCCAAGTCATCGAAATCGGTGTCTAGGTCTCAAAAAGCCGGTATCCAGTTCCCTGTTGGTAGGATTGCTAGGTTCTTAAAAGTTGGTAAATACGCGGAACGTGTTGGTGCTGGCGCTCCGGTTTATCTTGCTGCGGTTCTCGAGTACCTTGCTGCCGAGGTTAATAATTTGTTTACACTCGTTTCGTTAATAATTTCTTAGAATAATCGTTACAAAATCGTGGTTTTATTTTGTTACCAAAGATAGTTATGCTAGTTTTTAGAGGTGGCAAAATGGGCGGACCGGGCGGGTACGGGCAACGGGCAAAACGGGCAACGGGCAAAACGGGCACCGGGCAAAATGGGCAACGGGCTAAACGGGCACCGGGCAAAACGGGCAACGCCAAAACGGACAAGGGTCAAAACGGGCAAATTAAAATTCGGATCTTTTTTTGCGGTTTCGTCCGATTTTTTACGATTTCGTCCGTTTTTTACCATTTCGTCCGTTTTTTTACGCTTTCGCCCGTTTTTTTACGATTTCGCCCGTTTTTTTTACGATTTCGCCCGTTTTTTACGATTTGGTCCGTTTTTTACGATTTCGTCTGTTTTTTTACGATTCGGCCCGTTTTTTTACGATTTAGTCTATTTTTTTACAATTTCGCCTATTTCTTTACAATTTCGTTCGTTCTTTTACGATTTCGTTCGTTTTTTTTACGTTTTTGTCCGTTTTTTATATTTTGGTTCGGTTTCGTCTGTTTTTTTTATCGATTTCGTCATTTTTTTCAAGTTTCCGTTTGTTTTTTTACGTTTTAGTCCGTCTATTTACGTTTTCATTCGATTTTTACCTTTTTTACGTTTTCATTAGGTTTCGTCAGTTTTTTAATATTTCGTCCGTTTTTTTACGATTTCGTTCGTTTTTTACGATTTCGCCCGTTTTTTTACGATTTCGTCTGTTTTTTTTACGATTTCACCCGTTTTTTTACGGTTTAATCCGATTTTTTACGATTTCGCCCGTCATTTTACGATTTCGTTCGTTTTTTACGATTTCGTCCGTTTTTAAAGTATTACTATATATTTGATACAATACGACGCCGTTTTGCGTATTGGGTTCCAGTTTGGGCCGACCCATTTGTTTTTTTTACTTAGTTAATATTTGTGATGCGAATATAATAATGTGAAACATATAAGTTGACAATATTAAAAAAAAAATTGGCGGCACAAAATAGGAAAAAAATATGTTTACAAAACGTACCATCACTTCCGCCGGCCCATTTGGGTTTTTTTTACTTAGTCAACATTTGTGGCGCAAGTATAATAACGTGGCACATACAAGTAGGCAAAATTTTAAAAAAAAGTTGCCGGCACAAAATAGGAAAAAAAAATATATTTACAAAACGTACCCTCACTTCCGTGATTGTTAAAAAAAATGCTCAGTCAAATAACATACATGCGTTGAATACTAGTCAGCCCCGTCGCAACGCGCAGGCACATTCCCACTTAATATTCGTTCAAAATCGATTCGCGAAAAAAAAAATTATTATGCCCCACCGCAACGCACGTTATTTTAATTGTTATGATTTATTCAAAAAACCCAATATCAAAGATACCACTTTATTAGCAGGACAGGCCCATATACATTCAACAAACCAATGGGCCTTAACTCCAAACCGACTTAACCCGGTTCAACTAAACCGGACATAAACCTTCTGAAAAACCTATATATACCCCATCTTTTTCGTATTCTATTCTCATATCTCACCATAATAACAAACGTCGTTCCATCTCCTAGAGAATCTTTCGAGT
This sequence comes from Tanacetum coccineum, assembly GCA_026074375.1. Classification (NCBI taxonomy): domain Eukaryota; kingdom Viridiplantae; phylum Streptophyta; class Magnoliopsida; order Asterales; family Asteraceae; genus Tanacetum; species Tanacetum coccineum. The sequence continues at coordinate 14,582 of BQNB010026374.1, read as the reverse complement.
TTTTTTTTTCCGACGTTCAACGATGAGTTCCGAAGGCAAAGGCGGGCGAGGCAACCCCAAGTCATCGAAATCGGTGTCTAGGTCTCAAAAAGCCGGTATCCAGTTCCCTGTTGGTAGGATTGCTAGGTTCTTAAAAGTTGGTAAATACGCGGAACGTGTTGGTGCTGGCGCTCCGGTTTATCTTGCTGCGGTTCTCGAGTACCTTGCTGCCGAGGTTAATAATTTGTTTACACTCGTTTCGTTAATAATTTATTAGAATAATCGTTACAAAATCGTGGTTTTATTTTGTTACCAAAGATAGTTATGCTAGTTTTATATAATTATATGGGAATTTAATGTACGTTTAGTGATTACTATAAATTACTTGGAAGATTATTAGTAACAGAATCGTATTTTATTTTGTTACCAATTATGTTGCTAGTAATTGGTACTTGTATTTGGTAAAATATCGAAACGGTAAATAATTGAGAGGAGTAAAAAGTGTTTTACTGATTTGCGGCATGAAATTATGCGTATCTTTAGGTCTCACAATCATTTCTCTATTGAAAATATTGTGTTGCGTTTTGATGCCAATAGTGCCAATAGATCACAGTGTTGTTAGATCGTTAACGTACTAAGAAAGTTGTCTCTACTATACTTGCGTTTTGCTACCACTAGTATTGCTCGGCGGTAAATAAATTTTGATCTTTAGTTTCATATGATCGGAAAAGAATCACTATGATTGTTAGCAAAATAATCGTAAAGGTCGATAAGTTTAGTAGTAACATTAAAAGTATATCTCTATAGTAGGTAACTAAATCAGTATGATTAAAACGCAATACCTTCCTCTTAATGGACTTGCATTGTCTTTATTTCCTTTTTCTAGACTGATATGGAGTTCGTTTGTTTAGGTTCTTGAATTAGCCGGAAATGCGGCCAGAGACAACAAGAAGTCTCGGATTGTCCCAAGGCACATACAGTTAGCCGTCAGGAACGATGAGGAACTTAGCAAGCTTTTGGGGACTGTCACAATTGCTAATGGCGGTGTTATGCCTAATATTCATCAGCATTTGTTGCCTAAGACTAACCTGAAAGAGAAGGATGGGATCGGGTCTGCTTCACAAGAATTTTAAGGGACCTGGTCCTTTATAAGTGGCATCGCTATTATTTTGAAAATTTTGCTTAAAGTTTGGGTGGATTTTCTTTGTTAATCATGATCCTCAAATCAGAGTAATTTCGTTATTGTATCTAAAACATATTTGATCAGTTGATCATGGAATGTTTGAAGACTGAATGGATTTTGCTTGTTTCTTGCTATATCGCGATTTTTAAGTGCGTTTCACTATCTGTTATGCTAGTGAACAATATAATACATGAATGATCTTTTTGGTCAATTCATGAACACTTTACAAAGTGCATATAAATGGGTAGTTTTGACATGTAGTATCTTTTACCATTTTTGCAGAAGATTTTTTCAAAAGTTTCCACTTTTGATATTAAAAGACAAAAGTTTTAAAAGTATATGTTGGCTCTATTGAACAAAATTATCTTTATGAGATACCCTTTTTTGCATTTTTCTCAACACTTTGACAAAGTATATGATGGGTGAAAATATTTCTGTGTGATCATTTGCTCGCGATAAGTAAATACATGATTGTATGAAACCGTTGAGCAAACCGCGATGGGTAAAAGACGTTCTAACGTTTTTCTTCTCGCAGGCTGTAGATGATAGGAATATGAACCTAAATATTAGGTACTTCTATCTGTTTAAGGTTGTGCTTGTTTGGCTTGGACGATTACTAATGATGTCGGGCTCGAAGGGCAAAAAGCCAAAAACCAAATAAACAACTAGTTTATGTTCACCTATGTTTCTTGTTTTTGTGACTTGTTACCAATCTTAGTACACAAGGGATGTAATTCTTCATCTTGTCAGGCTAAAAAATGACAAATAACTTGGGATGAGAAACATTAATATATGATCCCATGATGAGAAGGTCATGTAGATCATATAAGACAAATTAACATGACTACAAAATATGTTAATAGCAAGAACTCGTAAACGACTTTAATTATACAGGATCCTCGTGATGGTAGCTCAATGATGACGGACGTGTAACATGAAACGAATGTCATGATTCAAAATCTTGATACTTACCGATTTACCTCTTTTATGTTGGTGATGAACTCGTCGATATAGGCAACCAAAATGTTGGTTGCCTTTTACTTATAATGTCGAGCAAAATTCAGTTTTATTTCCTTAGTAAAAAGTATCTCAAGCTCTAATTTCACAAACAGGAAAATGCATTTTTTAGTTGAAACAATAATTCTGCTTTTTGTTTTGTTTAACTATTTTAGTATAGTAAAGTCAC
>BQNB010026373.1:5344-58678 GCA_026074375.1 Tanacetum coccineum | reverse complement strand
ATTTTGTTAACCAAGGGCCATTTTTTGTTCAGTGTGGTAAAACGAGTCTGGCTTATTTGAATCGATTAACCCATTTTAACAAAATATTATCTAGTTCTTTAATCTTTTTCTCAGCCTGAATATGTTTATCAAGAAAATCATCTTCGCGTTTTTTGAAATCAGTCTTCAACTTTTTCCTTTCTTCTTGAAGATAGGAAACGGTTGTTTTTTTTGAAAGCTGGTTATTTAGATTTGCAATTTCCTCATTCAAAGTCGTTATTTGTTTAGCAGAACTTAAATGGAGATCATTTATCTTTTTAGTAAGACATTGTTCTTGATAAACAGACTTTTGATAACACCTTTCAAATTTGTCATACTTTTCTTGATTGATTTCAAAACATTTTTTTTTATTTTTATACCTTGCAAGCTCAGTGGTCAAATAAGTGTTAGTTTCTCTCAACTTGCGATTGACCGAGTTGACTTTCTCAACTTCAATTTCTAAATTATTATATAATGAATCATATAAAAAACGTGTTTCCTCAGGATTAGCAGGATGTTGTTCTACTGTTCCCCCACTTTGTTCCACACTAGAAACCTTAGAAATAACATTATTATCATTTTGTGGTACTTGGTGTGGTTCAGGAATGAGCTCGAGTAGCTCAGTATATTGCTCTTCTTGAGTAAACATATTGAATATATCATTATTATAACAATTTTATGAATGGTTTACCTTAGTTGATTCATCTGAATCGTAGACAGGAGGTTTGTCAGTCTGAGTACCCGATGTCAATGCTTGCTGCAAATTATCTTTTAAAGTGCAGTTGGCATTTACTCTCTCAATCTCTTCATAAGCACCTGCATCGGCCATGAAATCAAATTCCTCTTGAGTGAGTTGGATCCCTGCTTCTTCCTTTTGAGCAATCTGCATCTGTTTTTGAAGATAAGCAGCATCTTGTTTCCCTGGCTTTACTGTGCAGTTGCAGGCAAGATGATCCTCTCCTTGACAGTTGTAACACCTTATCTGATTACCATTATTCCCATTTGCATTACCCTCAGCCCGTGCTTCTACAACATTACCATTCCGATTTGGATTCTGATTATCAATCCCCAATACAACATTGGGCCCATTCTGATTTCTAACATTCTGAATACCCTAATTCTGAACTGCATTCTGCCCATCCAAATGTCCTACATTCTGCACTGCATTCTCTCTAAACTAGTTCCCAACATTATCATTAACCATTATCATATGCATGTCTTGATCTATATTCATACCCGATTGAGCAATCTGACTGTAGCAAGGGTTTGATGAACTTCTTTGGTTGTTGTTTGTTGGAGTGATGTTGTTTAGCTGAAATGCCTTAGACATGAGTTCAAGTGCCATGTCTAATACAGTTGTGGGATCTGATATATCTTTGGGATTTTGCATTGGTTGTTGCATGTAGTTCGTGTTGAATGAAGGTTGTTGGACAAAGTTGTTATTGGGTTGTGGATGTTGTATGTAGGTAATGAGTGATGAGTGATCTGGGTGAAACGGTGTCTGAGTATTTGCCATTAATGCCAAAGGATCATGTGTGTTTGCAAATTGTTGTGCTCTAATAGCATTGATGTCTTGTTGAGTCGACATTGCAAAGGTGATGTGAAATGATAAACAAGGATCTTTAGTGGGTAAAGTGATTATTGTTGTGGATTGAAACCAATTAACATTTACGGGATTTTACAAGTCTTGGATTTAAACCGAGAAAAGAATTGAATCTTTAGCGGGATTTTACAAAATCAAGAAGAAACCATGAAAAAAAGATTAATTGTTGTTGAAATCGTTGTTGTAATTGAAGTACGTGAGCTTTTGTAACGATTAATGAGCTTAAAACGATGACCGGTGCACAAACGTTAAACTTAAAATGAGTACCGGTTAATTAAAACTCAATTAAGGACAAACGGTGCAATTGAAATTCACTTTGGATGACTAACGGGCTATTTTATAAGAATAAGGACTAACGGTGTAATAAAATTTCAATAATGAGGTTTAATAAACAAGGTAAGGACGAGTGAGGAATTATGCTTGAACTCCAGGGACTAAACTTGTAAAATGCAAATTTAGTTTAATAAAACAAAACGTTTCCCACCTTTTTTTTCTTTCTTCTACGTTTGAAAATTTTCAATTAGGTTACATTTTTGTCTTTAATCCTGCGGAGTCGTACGGTTATCGTTGGTGAAATGCGAATATACCACGTTGATCGAAAAGATGTCACGATCACGATGGTATAAGTTATAATTCTCGTAGTTAAACGACACTCGAAACTGAAAAATCTGAAATAGCTTAAAACGTGTATGGTTTGTTTCCATTGATTTGGTAAATCGTTTTCTACTTAACTTGAACAATAGATCGGTTGTTGTTCGGTTTATTAGTTCGGCTTGTAAAATGACTAGTTCGGTTGATGTTGAAATGACTAGTTCGGTTGATGACTTGTTTTGAACCTTGAAGAGTGACTAGTTTGGTTGATGACTCGTTCGGTTGATGAAGAGTAACTAGTTCGGTGTCCTTCACAACAAACCAAAACTCGTACAAGTCCTTGCTTTTGTCTTGAGCACAACCAACAAAAGACAAGTCGTCCTTGATTCCTTGAATGGTGGATCTTGGTTCCTTGTTTTTTTAGAAACCGTTTGGACCACAAGAGAAATAAGCCAAAAAAAACTTAAATAAGCTTTAAGAATAAGCTTGAAAATAAGAACTTGTAAGCTTTTAAGCCACGAAAATAAGCTACGGATAATAAGCTAGACACAGTTTTGATTTTGACCACAAAGAAGACACAAAAAGTAGACCAAAATAAGCACAAAACCTAATAATAAGCACATACCAGTTTTGACACCAAAAAACTTTAAGCCATGACCTTATAAGCTACAACTAAGCTTCAAATAAGCTAATCACACAAATAAAACTATTTTTCCACGAACAATAAGCCACTAACAGTGATAAGCTTAAGCTAGATTTACCAAGAAACAAACTACAAAAACCTAAAACAAGAAGTGGTCTACGTAATGATTTATAAGCAAAGTTTTCATAAAGCCCAAAATCAATATAAACCACTAAGTTGTATATTAGTTTAACAAGAATGCATAAAGCCCAAAAATATATGATAAAGGTTCAGGACAGTTTTGATAACAATTTGAAATCTACAACTAAAAAAAACAAGATATTAGCCCACTATAATGAAACGAAAATAAGAAAAAGAAAACGGATTATGAAACAGTAGACATTTATAAATTAATAGACACATGAGAATAAGACCAAAATAAGTTGAACCATTAAGCTTGAAATAAATCACCACAACAAAAACACTAAACCCAACCTTTGCTCTTGATACCACATGTTATATGTTATCATTTCATCATCATGAACACAAAAATAAAAGAGAAGATTTTAGAGAGAGAAAGAACTAGAGAGAGAGACAAAAAGAGAAAAATAAAGATGGTTACTTGCACTAGAAAGAAATGAGAAGCAACACCCTCTCCACACTTGGAGAGGGCTTTATATAGTTACAAGAGATAAAACCCTAGATGGTTTGTTTGGACTTTATGTTGGGCCGGACTTAATACAAATGGGCTTAAGCCCGTCACCTAGGCCCAATTAGCTTAAAAGAATTCCTGTAAACTATGTTTTTCTTATCCAAGGCTCAGGAATAATACTGACCATCACTTTACTAAAAACACGGCTAACACTAATGAACCGAATTCACTTGAACAAGTCAAATGAGACTCATACAACGCATCAACAACTTTATGACACCCTTTATGAATCCATCATTCTCGATCAAGATGCACTCGATGCTCAAGATGCATAACCATCCTTTTACAAGAGGTCTCATGACAATCAGGATCCTCCTAATAATTGTGAGGGGGAGAACAAGAGGAAACGTCGAAAGGATGTCAGCGAACCTTCTTCTATATCATCAAGGCGAAATATATCTCTCATGATTATAGTACAAGATGATACACATGCCATGCAACCCCTGGACGAAGCAGATACTCTTATCCAAAAACATTCCAACCCGGAATGGTTTCCAAAGAAGTCGGGGTTAGCTAAAAGGAGTACAACATGGTTTGATTTATTATTGAAATCAGACATTGATAAGGACGAAAATCATAATCTAGGACCATTAATTGTCGCCATAGCAAAGAAGTTTAAAGAACTGGTCCAGAAAGAAGAGCTTACAATAGCATATTTTAAAGGTGCAGGATTAGAACGGCTAAAGGTGCAGTACAACAATGATGTGGAACTCGAATACCATGTTAGTCAACTCAAAGCAACAGTATTATCAAAAGCTCAGTGGAATAGTGATGAAGGGGATGTCTTTAAACCCAGATCATTTGAACGACACATGTCAAAAAGTACAAAACCACATCTTTGCTTCTACAACAACGATTACACTTACCTTGTGGATCTCAGCACAGAAGAGATGTACACTACTTCTATCACTAAGCATTATGCTGCGAGATACTACAAAGAAGGTATTGAAGACAGGATCCCTAAAAGATGGAGCAAAGAAGTTCATCGCTATCACTTTGAAGCTCTTAATGGTATACACCATTGGGAAGAGAATAGAATGGATTTCTTCAAAGCATGAATGAGTGCCGTAACCGAAGGAAATGTATTTTCAGATTTAAAGATCAAATCAGTTGTTTGTATAGATGTCAAGAAGAAATGGGGTGATGGTTTTTTAACATTAATTATAGTCAAGAAATCCGATGATAAAGAGTATGAATTCAGCTATGCATATCTACCTAGACTCAGTGTGAATGATGTTGAAGACATGTACTTGCCCCAAGTCCAAGATAAGCTACACCATCTCCCATTAGAATTTGTGAAAGAATTCAACAATGCTCTTCTTATGTTCATTAGAAGAACCGTGATCAAGAACAGGGTAGAAGATATTCAGCTTGGAGTGGAAAGCTATCAAGAACTCTCAACCTCACCAAACCCACAATGTTCTTCAAAGGAATCGACCAAAGGATACCATTCACGATGACTGCAACGCATAAGGGGGTCGTGTATCTTACCCAATACAACATAAAATCCCTCATGAAGCTAAGTGAAGTGAAGAAGTCCAATAATGGGACACTTGTGAAGATTCAAGAAAATCTAATTGACATGTTGTCAAAGAACAAGATGGGCAGTGGCAACAAAAGGTTAAAGGGAAGAGACTATACTAACGATGATGTTAAGAGTTCAAGAGAGATTCTAAAGAAGATTGACGAGGTACTCAAGCACAAGGAGCAGCTCAGAAGGCTTGAGGAGTATGTTGAAGGACGTCCCAAGACTATTAATCCCCGAACCTTTGTAAGGCCTTTGTAATCATCCCTTAGGGGGAGATTGTTAGAAACATAGAAAGTGTTGATTATATGGCCTATTCATCTTGTATTAATAGTGTAGGGGTTTAATAGTGCAAATAGGGAAGGACTAGTATGCAATATGTAATAACCCTTAATTACTTCCTAGTCCCTCATTCCTTCCTATAAAAGGAGGCTAAGGAAGGGTTAAGGGTTGGTGGATTTTCTCTTTCTAATCTAATATCTCTTTCTTTTCTCTCCTCTCCCTCTCCTCTCTCCTCACCCCATACGTCTCACCTCTCTCTCTCTCTAGAGGCGTGTGTTTCTCTTTCTAGATTTCTAGTGTAGTTCTTTGTTACCTATTAAAGTGTATTCTTATCAATATGAACATACTATTAAAAACTTGTTTGATGCCTCTTGCACTAAAAACACAAAATGATAGTTTCAAATTTGTATGTGAACTTAAACAAGAGATGTATGCAGATTTAAAGTACATGCTGGTAGAAATATTACTACAATATTTAATCTATACATTCTCTTCATGTTTTGGTGTTGACAAACATGTAACTTATAACACATAACGTAAAGTGCTTAAGTTACTCGTAATCACAAATCATCAATTCATACGTCGACATCTTTCGACGTCTCAAGTTTTCTTCAACAACAAATTTAAGTTCGCACCCGACGTAAATCACTAAAGGTATGAACAAACAAACTTTAATTTGTTGAATGATCAAAGAAATTTTTTATTTTTCCAAACCTTACATTTTTTTATAAAATGAGACAAACATTTTTAAAACATATACAAAACATTTTTGTATTTATAAGAAATGTTTTATTAAAAATAAATATTTTGAATTTAAATTTTCTACCCAAAAACGGCTAGAAAGTTCCAAAAAAACCTTCCTCACAAAAAGACAAAAAGAGAGCGTCTGAAAAAGGGGACGGCCCGCTTAATTAATTAAAGGGGAAGGCCATAATTAAGGAGAGCGCCCTTGTATAATTAAGGGGACCGCCCAAATAAAAAATTAATAGTTTTCCCTATAAATAGTGGACCGTTTTCACAGATTTTCTCACCTCTTTGCACATAGTTTTTCTCAGATCTAAACTCTTCGTTCAAAACTTTTTCTTTGATCACTTAACTTGTTATAAGTTTGTTTAAATGTGATACAATCATCCATCTATTCAAGTGCAAGAGAAGAACTCTCGCTATCATCAAGATGCGAAGTTATGTAGTTTAGTTAGTGCATTGTGGTCATGTCTTTACATTCACAATGTATATATCGAGTCCATGTATTTCAAACTTGTGTAATAGTTAGATCATGGTGATCATAAGAAGGTATGTTAGATCATGATGATCTTGGTAGTGTCTTGGTAATGTAAAGTTGTGAAGTTTAGGAAAGATGTGAAGTGTAGTGAAGTTGTGAAGTGTAGAGAAGTTGTGAAATTGTGAAGTGAAGAAGTTGTGTAGTTGTGAAGTTGTGTTGTGAAGTCGTGTAAGTAGTGAGATGTTGTGAAGTCGTGAAGATAGTTCTAGATAAGATTTAGAAAAACTCATCGTCTAGCCATTAGTGTCAGGAAATTTGATATTAAGCAACGTTGTATACGGTTTTTCTCCGCCTAAAAATGTGCTTGTAGACTAATGGAAAAGATACTGTCGAGGTTTGTGCTCGGGGAGTGGAGTAGGGCGAAGAGGTGCTTCGTGCCCGAACCACTATAAATCATCGTGTCGGTTTGAATTTCCTTTTACTTACCCCTTTACATTTATACTTGCATTTATCACTCTATATTTATATTTGCAATTGTGTGTTGTGTTGTTTATATAGTTTTGATTGCGTTTGTGTCATGGATTGATGTGAATATGTATTGTTGGTTTAGAATTTATATAAACACTCTTCATATTATATCACGCTTGATCGGTGATTTGATACGAAACATTTTTAAGATTTTAAAAGGAAAATGTATTCACCCCCCCCCCCCCCTCTACGATTTCCATAATTGGTATCAAGAGTCACGTCCCTCTAATTTTCAAAACAAATGGTTTAAAAATTGAGTACGATCCATGTATCAAATTACCATTAAGGGGGATTAAATATGAAAATTGTGTTGTTGATTAACTTGTATTAGTTTTGATGTTATATACACTAATTATACTAGCTCGAGATAAAAATGATGCTTAAAATAAGTGTTATATTTTCGGTATCAAATTCAGAAAGTTGTACCCCTTTTCGCAAAGTCAGAAAATTATTTTTTTCAAAAATCGTAATTCTGAGTATCAGGTGGGCGGCCCCCTTAAATATTTGGGCGGCCCCCCCACACCCACCCTTAATTTTAAGGGGACCACCTGTCTGATTCAGTAGTTTTTCAGAAAATTTGAAAAATCATATAAAATCAATCGTAAGTCCGTAGAAGTCGTGTCACCCGTCATTTCGAAGAGAATTGAGTCTACTTTCATATAAAAATACTTCCAAGTATTTATTTCAAACTTAATCTAGTCAGAAAGGCAAAATACTACTTAATGTCCAAAACGTTGAGTCTCGTTTTAACGTAAAACTTGTATTTTATCTTTTCCTTTCGAGTCGGACATTTCTAGTCGATATATCTTTGATAAATGGTGTAATTAAATTTTCAAAATATTAAAACTTGATTTTTGAAATGGGGGGGAAAAGTATTTTATTTTCAAATAAAAACGAGTTTGTATTACGTTGTTGTATCTAATTCACAAAACGACGACCATTCTTTTATGTGTTATGCGATGTGTAATATTGCTCATTCTTTGTGTCTTAAGGTGTTATAGAAATTATTAAATGATTGTTGCTATTTCTAATTGAGCTAATTGAATATCTAAGCACATGTATCATGTACACTATTTTTGAATTATGTCTAACTAGAACTTATGCTAGATTTCTTGCATTAAGATTACGAAATTGCTCTTTCATTGCATATAGGCATAAATCAATTAATTTTACAAATGTCTCATAAACATCTTTGTAAATCTTTTCGGAGTTTGGGATATATACTTTATGAATAAAAAGTTCAATAACTTTTCAAGTATATTTTTAAACATGTTAAAAACTAGTCACCTAAATATTTCCAACGATTTAATCTATTTTCAACAACACATTTAAATATTTTTAACAACTTGCTTTGTTTGACCTTGGGTTGGTTAAACAAAATAAAATATTGTATTAATACCTCATTAACTAAGAAAAAGAAAATGTTTGTGCTTGCATGGTTCTAACATACACACATAATTATATTTTTTTAAAAATACTTATGTATTTTAAAAATATATGTTGTATAAAAAAATTGTTAGAAAATCATATATACTTCATAAATGTCAAAAAACTAATGTATATTATACATAACAACAAATAGTTTTTCGCACAAGTAAAATTTACGACAATCTTGGAATAAGAAATTAACTTATCATTATTCATCAACCTCACCTTACAACTAATCTTTGGATTAATGGAACACACTATTTAAATGTTTATTTATTTTCTTTTAAATGAGTGTTCGTGAGGGTCAAGAAAGATTTCGAGAATATATCAATTCATTATTCAAATTATGATTGATATCTTTATTAAATCTAATTGACAAGTTTTGTGTTGGACAGGAAATTGGATTCTTATTTGTTAGCTTCAAGATATATCATTATATATATAATATATATATAAATAATATATATCTAATATTATATATATATATATATATATATATATATATATAGAGATATTATCTTGGATCTACATACTCAATCACACTAGATTGATATGAAAATAATTACATCATTTTCTAGATGAAAAGAATATGCATCGGATCATAAATCACACTTTTGTTGATGATGCCATATTGAGTCTACTTGTCCAATGGTTGTGTTCCAAATATTATACTAATATGTTTAATACACGCATCAAATACACAATGAAGTAGGATTGACGACTTGGATGTTTCGTCCAAAATATTTAAGCAATTTACATTGCAATGCAATTGGTAAATGTGTCATTTCAGAAAAATCAAACACGAGACAAACTAACAATATATGTTAAACTTTGGTCATTTTTTTTTTACATACATTCACTTTTTAACTAAATTCTAAAATAAAAATAATATTCTTGTTTATTCACCCAGGATAACATGATGTTTGGGAAACATTATGTTTAATGATTTTATGGACTTATCGTATTAAACGATTGATAAAGGATAATATATATCCTATGCATCTTATTTTCTTCGTAGCATAAATGGTTGTGTTACAAGAAAATACACTACATATCATTTGAAAAATATAAGTTATTAGAATTGAAAAATAACCTATCAAAATATGTATCAATGCATAAACAAGTAAAAATACATTTATTCAAATACTTATTTAATTATGATATACAACATTGATAAGAATATTAATTTTAGAGAAGTATATTTTAAAAAAAATATGCCTCTTTCAAAATTTTATCTTAAAGAATCACAAACTCAATTAAGATAAATAATATTGATGAGATTCATAAGTGTGTTTGAATTGATCCAACATAACACACATAATTCTATTTCATATATCATTTTACAAGAGTTGTGTTTTATAATAATACTTAGAATCGTCGAAAGTGTGCTCATTGTACGTCTTTCAAATAAACAAAATATATGATAATCATGAAGCAACAAGTTAACTTTTCATCATTCATTAACCTCACCCTCACAAAGAATCTCAGGATTAACAGAACACGCTATTAAAATGTTTATTTACTTTAAATGAGTGTTCGTGAGGGTCAAGAAAGATCTCGATTATATATTGATTCATTATTCAAATTATGGCTGATATATTTATCGAATCTAATTGACAAGTCTTTGAGTATGGACAAGAAATCGGATTCTTATTTGTCTAGCTTTAAGATTAATATAAAAATATAACGAGAGATATTATCTTAGACCTACATACTCAATCACAGTCGATTGATATGAAAATAACGGCATCCATTTCGATGACAATAAGAGTTTGCATCGGATCATAATTCACACTTGTGAAAATGATGTTATATTGAGTCTACTTGTCTAATAATTGTGTTCCAAATACTTAGCAAATATATGCATAAAATACACAATGAAGTAGGAATGACGACTTGAATGTTTCGTCTGAAATATTCAAGCGATTTACATTGCAATGCAATTGGTAAATTTGTCATTTTCAAAAAACCAAACATGAGCAAACTTACAACATATGTAATCTTCGCTCACACAACATAAAAGCACAACACAAAGCTAAAATTCACTTTTAAACTAAATTCTCAAATAAGAATAATACTCTTGTTCATTCATTGAGGATAACATGAAGTTTGGGAAACATTATGTTTAAAGAATTCGTCGATTTATGCTATTAAATGACTAACAAAGGATAATATATATCCTATGTATTTTGTTTTCTTTGTAGCATGAATGGTTGTGTTACAAGAATATACACTACATATTATTTGTTTAATTATGATATAATAACATTGACAAAAATAATAATCTTAGAAAATCATATTTGCTTAAGATTAAAATATGTCACGTTTTAATCATTTATTATTTATGAATCACAAACTTAATAAAGATAAATAATCTTAATGAGATTCATTTCACAAGATATGCTAAGGAGCATTCTTAAATCAAGCACATCTATTAAATCAAGCAATATGCCATCAAAACCAAACAACCGGTAAATCTTGAACAAAAGATTAAAACTTTTTGATTACGATTATCTAAACATTCAACACATCTCTATTAGAATTGTGTGTAAAATATATCATCTAGATTTACCGTCATAAAAACATGGTGTTTGAGTCACATTAGGCCAAGTATTAGTGAGCCAAGCAAACTTCATATTTGGTACTCTTCGATAGGTAAATTTTGGAACTCAATTTCTTCTAAAATGAGAATGACTACTGGAGAACCTATTGTACTAGAAATTCAATTTAACCTAACGGTTGAATTGCTTCTATGTGAGAAGTTGGGTGTGTGTAACCCGTAAAAATGGTCGTGTTTAGCCTTAATTGAGCACCACTAGTAATAGTCTCATATTCATTCTCCAACTTGATTAAATGGTTCTTCCTAAATATACCTAAAGTTAGTTTACATCTATAAACTTTGTCTTAGAATTTTTCTTTCCTAGATTTATGGCATCTCACATATATGTTTTAATATCTTAAGATGTTAACTTGCTCCTATGTGATATGATTATATGCCTACATAGTTATCTTGATGATCATCGATTATTTGCTTGGTTATTAAATGCATGTTTATTGTAAAGGTTTTTGTCTTTCTCAAACAATTCAAATATAATATATCTTAGTATATCTAAATAATACATGCTCTTAAATGCTAAATGTTAACATGTTTTATATGATGTTTGCGTTTAAAACAATCATGATTCTTACGTGACGCTTTACATGACTTACGTGTTAATTGTGCATTTACTCTATATTGATTTGATGCATAAAGGATTAGATATGCCTATCTCGATAAAACTTTTTGACATCATATAGTCTTACATATTAATTTCTTTAGTTATTGTGTTGATACATGCTTAAGTATTCTTACATGCTTAATTCTATAAGTTTTATGCATCCAAGTATATATTTCTTGACATTAGAATTTATACCCTTATTACATGTGAACCTTAGTGTCACAATCTGATAGGTCATAATAGTCTCAGAATGGTCTTAAGTAACCTAGAGTCTCCATGTGCACTCTTTCTTATTCATAATCTCGTTTCCTTTCAAACAATCCACTCTATTATCAAGGGATAGTTAGATACAAATCAAATACACCTCTAAGTAGGTTTGACAACTTAAATATTTCGTCCCAAATGTTTAAGTATTTTAAATTAGCGAAATGCAATTAAAATGTCACTCATTGATCATGTCAAATTTGTTTCACCAAAACTTTAATCATGACTCTATTAGTATATAGATGTCAAATACCTTCCGCCCACTTTTTCCGCTACCATCCTTAGATCAACCTCATACCTCGACATGTGATTGTCCTTTAAACATTCGCAATACTCGAGAAGAGCTACATAACTTCATGGATGAAGTTCATTGTATGCTATCGGTCATTCGTCTTATCATTGTCAAGCTCATCGCATTAATCTTCATTTGTTTTTATTTATTTTTCTTTATGTCCGGATAAGCACGAATTTAATGGGAAGGGAAAATACACTCACTCACATATATCTTCTAATTTACTCTCAAACCTCATAACTATTCACCACTCTTGTTAGTGATAAATAGTTCTAGTACATCCTCAAACCACCAAAGTGAAATGAAAAACTGAGTCATCCTTTGTACTACCAATATCGAGTCATAAACCTAGTTATCTTCACAAGAAGATTCAACTACGTAACCATCTCTTACATTCAAATAAGTGAGTTACCACCACTACAATCCATGAAGGTTGAACCATCTTTCATGATACACTAACCCATGACCATCCTTATGTCACTCCTTAAATTAAAGGGCAATCGTCATATCCATACACTCATAAACATGTTTGCCTATGTAGTCAAAAGTCAAATGAATTTCGCAATGAAATGCGTCTTATCCACTTACTACTAAGTGAAGAACACAACGAAGACATTCAAGCTTCAAGTGTTATCGAGTCAACACATTGTTGTGTCTTTTATTTTTATTTCTACTTTCTAGCAAGTGAAGAACACAAAGAAGATATTTAAGCTTCAAGTGTTGTTGAGTCACCAATATAGGCAAACATGAAAAGTACTACCACCTCATTTCACATATCCACCTTCAAAACACCCAACAAAATTCATGGATTCACAAATCATCCACCTTTGTCAAACGATATATTAATCTAAACCGTATTTGTTAACCTTTTGTCATCACCTTCCGTTTCCATTCATGCTCATCCTTCTTTGTTCTTTTTAAAGTTTTAATGAACGTATCATTTTCATTTTTTTAACTCTTTTAGACTATATATTTTGGCATATCTCGCCAACATATTCGGTAACATTCGTCTAAGTTTAAATGTTACATTTAGGGTATGTTTAGACAAATCATCCTATCGTCAACATTTAGTTCGACATAGAGTCTTACTATCTTGTTTATCCTTAAACACCCCAATCATGAAAAGCATACATAATGCTTAACAAAGAAACCTTAATTAGGAATCTCTCAATACAACCCTTGACGAAAGTCTATTCGAATTCAAATCATTATCTTGGTAAGATGATGATATTCTCATTATACTAGTGTGTCAATCAATAAACGAATTTTGTTCTCGTTTATTAAAGTCGGTATTTTACCAAAGGGTGTTGGTCGAGTCTTAGCCCTTAAGCATGTGTCGGTCGAATCTTATCATTGGTTCCTAAACATTTCCATGTCTTAAGCATTCATCATTTTTTTAGGTTGTTGTCTTTAGTGCCACACTTTAGAGTGCATATACCTAAAACATACATGATTTGTTCCCCACTAAGTGTCTTGCATATATATCTATCATCATCATTATATATATGTGCATTTTTCTACTAACTTTGTTTTGTAGCACTTTTCCGTTACTCGATTTCTTGGTGCCCCAATCAAGGGGGAGCATACACCAAGGGGGAGCATTTGCAAATGTCCAAGCCATTACGTTTGCAACCGTTTAAGACATCTACACATTTTTTGATATGTGTTTTTCATCCCTATATATATTTTTTGTTGCACGAAACTAACCATTGATGTAGGTTAAGAGTTTGCAACTAATTTGATCCATGGATCCGCTTGAGTCAATGTTCAAGGGATGTCATTGTTTAAAAGGGATTGATAGAATCAAGACTTCACTTAGGATGATGCAAGCTCGCCTCTTTGATTGAAGAGTTGAAGTGTAGTTAAAGTCTCGTCTAGGAGTCCACCTTTTTGTTTCGACAAAAGGGGGAGAAGAAGTGTAAACAAGTAACTTATACATTTTACTATGAGTTATAGTTTACATATTTTGTCATCATCAAAAAGGGGGAGATTGTTGGTAGAAATATTACATTACGATATTTAATCTATACATTCTCTTCATGTTTTGGTGATGACAAACATGTAACTTATAACACATAACGTAAAGTGCTTAAGTTACTCGTAATCACAAATCATCAATTCATACGTCAACATCTTTCGACGTCTCATGTTTTCTTCAACAACAAATTTAAGTTCGCACCCGACGTAAATCACTAAAGGTATGAACAAACAAACTTTAATTTGTTGAATGATCAAAGAAATTTTTTATTTTTCCAAACCTTACATTTTTTTATAAAATGGGACAAACATTTTTAAAAAACATATACAAAACATTTTTGTATTTATAAGAAATGTTTTATTCAAAATAAACATTTTGAATTCAAATTTTCTACCCAAAAACGGCTAGAAAGTTCCAGAAAAACCTTCCCCACAAAAAGACAAAAAAGGGAGCGTCTGAAAAATGGGCGGCCCCCTTAATTAATTAAGGGGACCGCATAATTAAAGGGACCGGCTTTGCATAATTAAGGGGACCGGCAAAATAAAAAATGAATATTTTTTCCTATAGAATAGTGGATTGTTTTTCACAGATTATCTTGACCTTTTGCACAAGGTTTTTCTAAGGATCTAAAACCTTTCTTTGAACACTTAACTTTTATAAGTACTGTTTAAAAAATTTGTTCCAAAATCAACATTCATTCAAGTCAAGAGAAGAACTCTCGTAACGTCCAAGAATAAGAAGTTATGTAGTTAGTGCATTCGATGATAATGTTTTATCATTCACAAAGTATATAACGAGTCATATATTTCAAACTTGTATAATAGTTAGATCACGGGTGATCATGGTGTGGTTATAGTTGTTAGATCATGGTGAACTTATAAGTAGTGTTTAGAATGGTGTGATCAAGTAGTGTCTAATTTGAAGTGAAGTGAAGTTGTGAAGTATAGAAAAGTTGTAAAGGGTAGAGAAGTCATGAAGTTGTGGAGTGAAGAACAAGTCGTGTGGTGAAGCCAAGTTGTGAATTGTCGTGAAGTGGTGTGTTGTGTTGTGTTGTGATAGACTGGTTCTAGCTAGGTGATTTAGACTATGGCATTTTTTCTAGTGCCAGAAATGGTTGTAAGCAAAGGCTGTACTGTTGTCCTTCGACTAAAGGGAGCTTGTTGACTAGTGAAGTAACTCTCGAGTTGGGTACTCGGGGAGTGGAGTAGGGCGAAGAGGTGCTTTGTGACCGAACCACTATAAATCATCGTGTCCGATTTGTATTTCCTTTTACTTATCTCTTTACTTTTATGCTCGCATTTATCGCTTTATATTTATACTTGCAATTGTGTGATGTGTTGATTGTATAGTTTTAATTATGTTTATGTCATGAATAAATGTGAATATTGTGTGTTAGTTTGTATTGTTGTAAATCGATGTATTACTATGTGTACATAACTCGTATGAACACTCATGATATTGTGTCACGCTTGATCGGTAATTTGATACGAAACATTTTAAGATTTTAAATGGAAACGTATTCACCCCCTTTTACGATTTCCACAATACATTCAATCTCTTGAAAAAGAGATTGATGAACTTGAATCTAACAAAGCTGATTTTTCAAATATATATGATCTACTTCTCCAAGAGTGTGTTTCAAAGGATGTTATGTGTTCTTATTTGCATTCTTTATCTGGTTTAGATACATATAATGAATTGCAATGCCTATATCTTCATAAAGTCAAAGAATGTGAATGTCTTGCGAAAAGGTTTTCTAAACAAACTGAAAATGTTAGTAAAGAAGTTTACAACGAGCTTTTACAAAGTTTTGCTAAACTAGAAAAATACTCGATTTCTCTTGAACTTGCTTTACAACAATGCCAAGAACAAATGAAAAATAACACAGTTTGCAAACAAAACGGATCAACAGTATTTCTAAAAGAACGTGAACAATATTTCGAAATACAAGATTTGAAAGCTCAATTGCAAGACAAGAACATAGAAATAAGTGAGTTAAAGAAACTCATTGAGAAAATGAAAGGTAAGAGCGTGGATACTAATTTTGAAAAACAATCAATCTTGGGGAAACCGCCTTTGCAACCAATGAGAAATCAACCAGTAGTAATACAACCAACTGCATATAAATCTGAACGATCCCAAGTTGCAAAACATCGGCCTGCCTCCCAAGTTGATGTGTCCAATAATTTGACAAAACCAGTCACTCCACACTCTTGGCCTCAAGTTAGGAAATCATATTTTGCTAAGCCTTATGATGTCAATGCACCTGTCCCCTCTAGGAAAAGCCCAAAGCATGTGTCATTTCAGTCACCAAGAGAATTCGTAGGCTCAAATGACATGGTTCATAACTACTACATAGAGGAAGCTAAGAAAAAGGAACGACTTCAGAAAGACAAAGCCTTGAATACCAAACCTAGAGTGCAACACTTTGCTAGATTACCAAACACTGATAATGGTAACAAACTGAAACCTAGGAACTTTAATCAACAACCTAGGAATTGGCTACCATCTATGAGTAGTCGTGCATCAAATAGAATTGTTAAAATAGCAGAACCACCTAGGACTCAAAAGCCTTTCATGAAGTCAAAAGACTTGGCATGTCCTACATGCAAAAAGTGCATTTATAGTGCAAATCACGATGAGTGCATCTAAAAATGCCTCTCAAAGGTAAATTCTTGTGCCTCTGCATAGAAAAAGGATGCACATTCCCATAAGACAACAAAGAGATATATGCCTGTAGAAAAGTAAAGTGATTCTAAGAAACATGACGGACAGATCCTCATAGAACAAAAGTTTTCTCCAAATAAGTCTTCCGTTGTGTATATGAAAACAACGCCTCCTAGATCTTGTCTTACATGGAAACCAACGGGTAGAATCTTTACTCAGGTTGGTCTTAAGTGGATTCCCATTAAAAAGTCCATTGAAACCTGCTACAACACGACTGATAGTGCTTCACCATTAGGAAAGAAAACACATAATCCTAACACTACTATTTGTGCAAACTCTTCATCTTTGAGTGCAGGTACTTCTTTGTATAAACATTCCATTTTTAATTATGTTAGAAAATATTTTTGAAAAAGAAAATACAAAAATATAAAATTTCAAAAAAAGATAAATACAAAATTATAAAATCTCAAAAACCAAATACAAAAAATAGAAAATTTCAAAAATACCAAAAAGAATCTTCTCGACATGTCTCTTGGAATCAATAACATTTACATACCTAGAAATGCCGATTAACATTGACACGGGTGTGTAAATGAAGTTCGAGAAAGAGTTTAAAAGTTTTAAAACATGTCATTTCTATTTTCTAAATGACTTATAGTTACTTCAGACTGTAACTCGGATCTCAAATAAAGGAAAGTTTATCTTAACATATAACTTATCCTATCAACGAGAAAATCAATCTTCTCGATCTTGAGCAGTTCTTACAAGACATTCAACGTCTTTTGCTCAAGAAAAGAAAAGTGTACGCTTCAGTGTGCTTTATCTTCACAAGAAGAGAAATCTTCTTTATCCTAAGCATTATCTTGCTCGGGACACATGACTTCTAAGTAAATATCAGCTTAGGGCTCATTCTTCAAATAAAGGAAAGTGTGCAATCATGTACATTTATCCTCGCGACGAGAAGATAACAACTTATCGAACTTGAGCTGACACAAAACGTCAATTCAAAGACATTCAAAGTCTTTAGAGCTCAAGTAACATTGGTTTCCATTGGACACAGTTTTTTAAGAATTTCTCAAAAGGATTTTCAAAATCTTTTAAAATTGTGTGTTCGACACTCCCTCCTCATGAATCTTTCAAAAGTCAAATCATTTCTAATATAAGTGAATTTGTTTTTGAAGGGGAGCTTTTAAAACCAAGTTTTAATGATTTTAGACACATTCTCACATGTCTACTTTGTGTGTCTAAAACATTTCAAAATGTTTAAACAAATGAAAGATGTTAAATGTCAATAAAATTTAAACACTCATTTTGTTAAAACATATATAAGTAGCTCAAACTCAATTTCATATGAAATTTATCAAGTCATAATCCTATTCTCTCAATTGGTGTCATATGTGTGAAATTGAGGGGGAGCTAAATAACAAGTTCCATATAATTCATGTTGTAACATATCTATCCCCTTGAATTTTCAATACAAATTTTAATCACTTGGTATTTCAAAACTAAGTGACTTAGTGTTTAAAATAAGGGGAGAAATGTGATTAAAATATGATCTATATAAATAAAAAGTGATCGGATGACTCAAAGTGCTTTATACTCTTACCCACATGTGTGAAACATTTTCATTTATCGATGCACGTATGAAGGGGGAGTTTTTCCAAAAGATGAAACTTTCAAAGTGTTAAACGTTTTGATATTTTATCAAACACTTTGATTGAGTTTTCAATGGTTTTATGGTGAAGATCAAATACCCAACAACATCCTAATTCACGAAGATTCTAAAGTCATAAGGTGGATAGGTTAGGTATTAGTCCTATGATCCAACCAGAACCGGAGGGATCTACCCAAGGATACTTCATAGTTAGGAATAGCAGTCCTTAAGTATGATTCGAGATGAACGAGAATGGGAATAATGTCGACTAAGATTGAGCTAACACTGGAACAATCACAACAAGGTGTTAGTAATGATGTCTTGGTAAGCATTGAAGGGGTTGAAGAATTAAAAATATATGTATGGATAAAGGGTGAAAAGAAAGAAGCCCTCCACACACTTAAGGCAGAAACCGAGTCAATACATATGTTATCTGTTTTCACAAAGATGAATTTTGGTATTGAAAAAAGGCATCATGGACCCGGTGATGCACTGCACAACCCTTCCCATCCATTCAAGTTTCTCTCAAAAGATACTTGTCTCATTTTTCATGGAGATGCACACGTTATCTATTGACATCTCACTCCGAGATTGTTGATATTGAACAGGTGGCAGTCTGCTTCAGCCTTCGAGTACTAAAACCAAAACGCACTAAACTAGTCTATAGCCAAGAGATCAATCTATAAATCTCAGTAGGACACATTCCATGATAAACACTTGTCGTTCAACATCTAGAATACAAGTGATAACAAAGAGTCCTACGCAATGTCCTTGTGATTTTTCCAGAACATTTAGAGTGATACTCTTTAGTATTCATAGTGACGAATGGAAATCCTTCCAAAGTCAACCTCAAATAGCTCTACGGTAGGTGGTATGTGCTTAATTACACATACCTTTTTCCTAATAAAACGGACTTAAATGACCAAAAACAGACAAAAACTGCCAAAGAAATGTTTGTTTTGCATTTGTATTTTGCAGGAAACGGATATCACACAAAAGGACGAAAAACGAAGCCAAAACGACAAAACCGAACATGGAATGAAAAAGACTGTGAAAGACAAAGCCAAATCGAAGCCGAAAAGTCAATCAAGTCAAAAAGTCAACAGAAAAGTCAACTGGTCAAAGTCAAAGTCAACACCGACATGGTCAAGTCAAAAGAAAGTCAAAGAAGAAAAAAAAATATAACTGTAGGGACTGAAATTGCCAATTCCCTAAGTTATATTTACACAAGAAAAAGAAGAAAAGGAAGAAAATAAAGAGGAGGGCCAAATCTGCCAATTTGGAAAATGAAACCACAAGGGGCAAAACTGCCAAAAGATAAGAGTTGTACACACAAGGACTTGTGATGAAATGTGTTATATAACCCTGAGGGGGTGTTCTTGCCAAGTCCCCAAAAGGTTTTAACCACAAGGACCAATAATGCAAAGTGACTTATAACCTTCAAGGACCAAACATGTCAACTCTCCAAACTTATCTCCTGCTAAACCAAAAACCTTTTCCCGCCCCTTTTCTACTCACGGGTCATCTTTACTCTCTTTACCCTGCAACACAAATTACACAGAGGATCATCACCTCACCTCCACTAAACCCCATTGCCACTGTGGCAATCCGTGGGCACCACAACAAATGAAGGGCTCGGATCAAAGGTTTGGGTACCAAGGCAAAAAGGGAGGGCTAGGATGATGTTGGTTTTGCTCTCACAACACAAACACAACAAACACAAGCTAAGAAAGACTTCCCAGTTATAAAAGAAGAAGAAGACAGGAGTTAGTAAGGAAGTTAAATTTTCAGTTTGTAATTTTTTCGTATTTTTAAGCATTTTCTTTTAAGTTTTTAGAAATCAGCTTTAAGCACTTGTACTCTGTAATCTTTAGCTTGTATGTTACTATTTTGAGTAATAAAATTCAGTTTTAAAGTTTCAATTGTCTTTCATTTCAAATTTAAGCTGTTTTTACTTCAATAAGCTCTAATAAGCTCATGTTTGTACTTTACTAGTTTGAGCAATATAATTCAGTTCTTAAGTATCTTTGTTCTTTTGATTTTCAAAAATTAAACTGTTTTTTTACTAATAACCCGAATAAGCTCTTTTGAGCTTAAAACTTGTTAAGAAAGCTCACATTTATCAAAATCGTTTTAGGTGTTTTCAGTACACATTTATACAATTTACATCAAAGGATGAAAATAACCTGAAGTTCATTGGGTTCAACATTAAGCAACAAAGAGTGAATAAGCTTAATATAAGCCTTTTTTTATTGAGCTTTTAAGCTCAGTTTAGAGGCTTTGAAGCCATTAGGAAACTTAGCTTCTTCTCTTTGATAGCTTAAGTGTGAAGATATCGTCAATTCTCAGGTTTTTATAATCTAGATTTCATTTTGGCATTTTACTTTGTCTTAATATTCATTTAGCTTACTTTTTGAATCTTTATGCTTAATACTGGCTCATTTTGCTAGATTAGATTATAGATTAATAGTTTTTAAGCTGTCTAAGTCAAAATTCATTTAGGTTTCATTATTTTTCAATTCTGTCAAATTGTAGAAGAAGCTAGGAGAGAAAGTGTTCATTTCCTATTAATAAGCTAGGTATTTTTAGAGTTAACATAGCTTTAATATTTTAGATTTATAGTAAGATTAGATATAAAGGTTTAGCTGTTTTAGTATTAAAAGAGATTTTGAGTGAATTTTAGCTTTGACAGTTTTGTTTAGGGAGTGTTTGGATTAAGCTTTCTTTGACCTTAAAAGTCAACAAAAAATGAGGTAAGAACATTAGTCAGTTAAGATAATATAAAAGAACAAGTTTAGATAAAAAATTAGAAGTTATTTGGCAATTTTTGAATCTTTGGTTGTAAGCAAATCTAAGAAAAGCTTTAACTTTACACTAGAAAGAGAATTCTAAAAGAATAAAAGCTAAAATCCTAAAGAACTTCTATACTGCTTTTTACAGGAAAAATAAGCTGAACTTAAAAGCTTAAAATGAAACTTAAAGACTTTTCTAGATTAAGCTAGTAGAATTCTATTATTATGCTTAATCCTAAGATCTCATGTCTACTTTCAAATTCTAAAAAGTGACTAGAAAATAGAAAATCAAAAGAGCCCACAGCAGTATAAACTGTAGCTGCTGATATACTTGACAAACTACTATAAAATGCAGGCTTGAGTTCAATGGTAAGAGCTTCTAAAACACTTCTCTAAATGTAACTAAGCTTATATTGGCAATACTTGAACAGTTAAGAGCTGAAAATCACTGAATCCTAAAATCATTTGCTCAATAAATCTGTCCTGGTGCTAAGCTCAACTTTTTAAGCTCTAAAATTTTGAATTTTACTAACTAACTTCTAAAACTTGTTCTAATCTTGCTAACTTGACTATACTCAACTAAATGAAGGATTTGACAGGAGATTATTGACTTTTAGAGTCAAATAGGGCTTAAACCAAACACTCCTTAACCTAAATTGTCAAAGTTAAAGTGTACTTAAATTCTATTTTAATTCTAAATCTAACAAAACCTTATATCCACTCTTACTAAAATTCACCTAATTAAGCTAAATGAACAATTTAACCTATAGCTTATTAACAAAAATAAGCTAGTTACTCTCCTAGCCTTTTATACTAACAATTATGACAGAACTGAATAGTAAAATCTAAATGAATTTAAACTAAGACAGATTTAAGCTAATACATCTATAAGCTAACTAAGCTAAATGAAACAGGATTAAACATGAGAATTCATTAGAATAAGCAATTCGAATTAAGCTATGAATTTGCTAAAATGAAATATAGAAAGTAAAACCTGAAGTGTAGTCACAGCACTAACCACTCTATCTGAGAAGATGGCTTAGAAAACACAAACCTATGGCTTCCTTAACCTCTTAAAGCCTGATCTTAAGCTCAATAAGCTTCTAAGAGCGTATTACTCCTTGTGCTTCCAGAAATGAACTCAAATGCTCCAAGTTATCATGATTTGATTAGTTGAGCTAAATGAGTTAAATGAATACTAAAACAAAATTTTAACTAACTTTGAGCTTTTTGAACAGAATATATAGCTCAAAAGAAGCTTATTGAAGCTTATTGAATGAAAACGCTTAATATTTAAATCAAAGAACAAAAAGCGTAGAAACGAATGTTATTACTCAAATTGTGAAGTACACAGCTGAAATAGAAAGAGTAACATAGTACTATTAAAGCTAATTATTTGAAAATACTTGAAAAAATGCTTAAAAATGAGAAAATTACAAACTGAAAATTAAAACACACACAAAAAACACTAAGAACAACTCAAAAAATGAACTCTAGATGTCCTATTTATAGAGGAATTGAAGAGAGAGTGAGAGATTCTTGACTCTTCCATGAATCTTCACCGTTGATCCTTTTAAACTCTTTTGTAAAGCCGGATGATTATGTTTGATGAGGGTTTAGACCAATCATCATCTATTGCCAAAAGGTGAATTGACGTGGAGGAGGGTTAATACGACGTTGAGTTGTGTATAGTGCGGGGGGGAAAGGTTTTTTGCAGTTGGTTGTTTGTGGTTTTGGCGGGAAATTCTTTAAAAAGTACGGTTGAGGCTTTAAACCCGCTGTGTTGTGTTTGAATGAGTTTGAGAAATAGCCAGCACAACGGTCCCTGCTTTCATTTCCGTTCTTTGTATGTTAAAGTAGTTTCTAATTTAACACTAGTCAAAAAAAAAACCATCCCGCACCTTGTGTTTTCCCTTCTTCTTTTTTGTTTCATAACTTCCATTTTTCCTTTAAAATCAACTTTCATCTTTTGACAACTTTAGTCCCTTGAATTTAAAACTTCCAAACAAGCCTTTGAACTTTGAAGACTTGTCATAATTGGTCCTTGGCTTTCAATTTTGAGCTTTATTGACTTCCTGTTTTGCTGTATCGGGCTGATCCGGCTTTTGATTGTCTTCATTCTTCACTCTTGTCTTGTCTTTTCTGTTTCTTGTCGGTTTTTGATCGGTTTTTGCTTCTTTTTGTCTTTATTATCCTTTCCTGCACATTAGACACAAAAGCACACATTTTTCCAATCTTTTGGCATTTTCTGGCTTTTATTTGGCAAAATCCCGGGTAATTTTTATATACAATTAAGCATTTATCAGTCCTGCACCAGGACATTTTTCAGCATAAAGAAAGAAAAAAGTGTGTTTGTTTTTAAGTGATTATAGGTCTCTATAGCTTAGAGATTGATTAATCAAGTTTTTCTATACTTGTAGGATTCATTAATTTCAATTTAGCCAAGAAAATTCAGCTTGTGTTTTCTTAGTGTGCCAATTATATCATCAGTAGCACAAGTTAGTGCAGTTAATAATGCTATTGCTAGTTATCTTTAAGCTCTCTTTTTAAACCTTTAAAATTAGGAGTTATAGGCTAGAATTAAGAATGTTATTAGTGCTCCATTAGTTGCACAAAATTCATCATTTAGTTTTCAATTTTAAGCATTTAATCTAGCTTATTTGTACTTTAAAAAGTAGCATAGCAGCATAATTGGATTTTAGCTTATTTCATTTTGAATTTTCATTTCTAGTTAAAATTTTGAAAAACCTTTTATCTAGGTTAGATTTAAATCCATAGAATAGCTTATATTCTAAATTTCAGTTTTATAGGATTAGAAATAAGCTGTTTAGCTTATAAGAAAAAGCTTAATCTCAGTTTAAGCTAAAACTTGCACTTTTTAAGTTCAATTTTCTTGTTATTTTTGTTAAAGCTTAGCTTATTTTTTCTTAGATATCTTTAGTACATATCCTAATCTACATATAGATTCTTTTAGTTTTCAATTTCATCTAGTAATAAGCTAGAAATAAGCCAAAACTTAAAAAGTTTAGAAAATCACTAGTTACTGTAACAGATTTGAAAAAGCTCATTTTCTAGCTTATCTAGTTGACAAAAGGAGAAAGTGCCTTCATTAATGTTGTTTAGAATAAGCTGTTCTATAACTTTGTAGTTTTGAGTTTTTGCTGAAACTCACTTTTTCAATAAGCAAAAAATAAGCTAGATCGTAGGGTTTTAAATGGTACTCTCTTAATAGTTGAAGGTTATTCGTTTTCACTGCAGTGTAAATTTCAAGTAGTTTTCCCGCCTACCCTTTTCTTTCTTTTATTACAATTTCTACCCTGTCTTTTTAGAATAAATAAAATAGTTTTAATATTCTTAATTTTAGTTTTACAAATTAGGGTTAGGATTTAATTAATAAAATTAGGGCTCAATTAGTTTATAAAAATTAGGGCTTTTTGTTCCACTTAATTTTTGCACCTTTGTAGTTGTTAAAAACCATTTTTCCTTATTTTTCCAGTTTAATTTGTATTTTCTAGGAATTTAAATAGATTTTAGTTAATTTCTTTTTCTTAGAAAAATCATAAAAAATAGAAAAATAGTTGAAAATTTTTGATTCTTTTTGTGAAAATTTTCTTTTTAAATCTAGTATTTTTGAAAAATAAAAGTAAAATTTTAGTTTTAATTTTTAGAAAAAGTTTATTTTTGTTAATTCATTAATCTTTAAAAATTCATAAAAAATTCAAAAATAGTTAAAAAATTCCAATTCTTTTTCCTAAAATTTTCTTTTTAAATTTGTGATTTTTAGGTATTAAATTTGTAAAAAGTAGTTTCTTAGATTTTAAATTTCAGTTTTAGCTCACGTTTTTACTTTTCGTGCATTTAAAATTTCGTGCTAGTTAATAGTTTTTAGTTTGTAGTGTAAATCAAAATTCAAACTACAATCTTCCGACTGCATCGATTTTCCAGCACAGCCTCGTTGGGGATAAACGACCCGGGAACATTCTATACTAACTCTCGGTTTCATTGATCTTGTTGATTTTTAGACTTGTATATATTTTATATTTTATCATATATTATATATTTAGTGTAAAACTTACCGATCAATTTTTGGCGTCGCTGCCGGGGAGGCTGGTAAACGATTATCGTTACGTTTGACAAATTGTGTTTGAATCTGTGAATATTTTCTTTTATAAAAAACATAAAAAAAATATATACAAAAATATTTTTCATTTTCTTTTATTAGTATAATTATCATATTAAAAAAAATTATCATATAAAAAAATTCAAGTTATATAACTTGAGGGGACAAAAATGCCTGCTTGCCCATAAAGCCATCTTTCCCGCCCCATCAAAAACCCAGGTACAACTTGGATGTCTTCCCATACTTCCCACCTGCAAAACCACTCGACACCCTAGCCAAAATCATTTCATCCACCCTACTATTTCCCCCCAGCTGTATAAAGTCCATGTTGGCAATCCCTCACCTTTCCCAAGTATCTTCAATGGCTGAGATTGACTCCAAAGAAGCACTAAAGAAATCAATGGCTGGGATTAGGGCTTTGAAGTCTCTCACAAAAGAAACACAAGAAAGAAGGGCTGAAGACTTAGCTCTTAGTATAAATAGGAGGCTATGTAAGCTGAATTAAGGAGAGAGAGAAGTCTTTATCTTCCTTTAAATTAAGCCATTCTTATGTTTCTTTCAGCTTATTGCAAGTTCTTTGTACTCTTTTTTTTAAAGTTAATGAAGTGTTGAAGTTTTAAGGTTTTATACCCGTTTTTGAGTTTTACTGTCAAACTGCTTAAATTACCTTTATATGTGTTAAAAAGCTCTTAAAACAGCTTATTAATAAGCTATGTTCACTTAACAAGTCAATAAGCTAAGTAAAATTTGGACTTGAACTTGAAATTCCACTCAAATTACCACAGCTTGTTAATTTGGATGATAAGCCGAATTTGGATGGGCTTATGGACTATACCAGCTTATTCCTAATAAGCTGGAGCTTGTATATTGAGCTTTCAATAGCTTATTTGCCCTTGTTTAGAGCAAAAGGCTTGGTAAGTTCTCAAGTTCCATGTTTTACCTCATCATTAGCATTTGCTTATTTACAGCTTATTAGTGCTTATTTTTCTTTTGGTATGCTTATTTATGCTTATTATTGAAGTTTAGTGCTTAAAATATAGGTGTTATAAGTTTAAATTTCATTGTGCAAGATTTTACAAATTTTCAGTCAATAATGGCTTGTTAACTGTCATTTTGAATTCTAGCTTATTTCAGTGCTTATTTATTGTTGATTTTTGCTTATTAATGTCTTTTATATATGTTTAGCTTATTGTCTTTGAGTCCCATTATTTAATCCACCCTTAATAAGCTAAAACAGCCTTTAAGCTATTTATAAAGGGGTGTTTGGGTTAAGTATGAAAATGGGTCAAAACAAGAGAGGCCAGTTCCTTGAGATAGCACCTATGACCGTGGAAGAGGTCAATACTAGGGTCATAGAGCTTGCTGAGCTCCATGAGCATGATACACAGGACTTGTATGCCTTACTAGAGGATGCTCAGGATAGTAGGTCTCGTATATCACAACGAGTCGATATGGACTCGCAGCGGGTTGACTTACTTATGGGGGATATGATGACTCTTCAGGAGACAGTATGAATGGTAGAGGAGGAGGCCTATGCTTCCCGAGAGGCTTGGGCTCACTCGATAGGATTGAGTCAGGCGACCCATCAGGAGCTTCAGACCCACCGTGATCATATGTATGCACACGAGACCCATCTCCAGGCATATCAGACACAGCTACAGATGCAGGGTACTCTCATTCAGACACAACATCAGGTACATGAGACTCACTGTTAGGAAAATATTGTAAATAGACTTAATACTGTTAGTATTAAAGTTAAGTCTGTTAGTTATAGTTAGTATTGATAGCTGAATAGTTAATACTGTTAGTATAGAAGTTAAGTCTGGTAGAGTAACTTAAGTCTGCCAGCATTAACTTAAGTCTGGCAGTATTAAAGTTAATACGGCTTGGTCAGACAGTTAAGTCTTTTGTAATTTTAGTAATAGTTATCAATTTAGCGTTGATTTAGGAAGAGATAAGCATTATCTCTTAACGTGTTTAGGGTTCCTTAAGCCTATAAAAGGAACATAGAATAGTATTGTAAAGATATCAGTTGATTGAGTATTCACAATCAAATAGTAATAGTATAAGCAATTTAGTATTTTCGTTCTTGTGTTCTTCTTGGTATAGATATTGAATTTTCGCGTCAATCTTTATATTCACAGTCAAGGTCTTCTCATTGTAATCTTTGGATTTATTTCAAAAGACTAAAGATCGTTCAAAGCTCATTCAGATCCTGTTTAAAAGGATCCTTACCACAGACCTTTTGTATCAAGCCACCAAAGGGACTTTACCACAAACAGATTGAACATAGATCAAAACCTTTTAATTCCACCAAATCAAATAATCATGTCTGCAAACGATAATTTTTCTCTTCATGATGATGAGGAACTTTCTCTTCATGATGATGCATCTTTGGATGGATCTGTACCAGCATCCAACAAAGGAGATGCTCCTGCTAAACCACCACAAATAATCACCACAAATACACTTTCAAACATTAAACTGCCCGTCCTCCAAAAAGATGATTATGATACGTGGGCGATGGAGATGGAACATTATCTTGAGTATATAGATAATGAGGTCTGGAAAGTGATTCAGAATGGGAACTCAAAGAAGCGAGTCACCAAAGGTAAGGATGGTGTATACAGGGTTCTTCCTTCAACCACACAGGAAGAACAGTTTGCTGAGGAGAAAGAAAGGAAAGCTAGAACACTACTGTTAATGGCTGTTCCAAAAGATCATCTCAGACGTTTTCATGGCATGGATGATGCCAAAGAGATCTGGGCAGCCATCAAGACACGATTTGGTGGTAATGCAAACTCGAAGAAAATGCAAAAAGCTGTTTTGAAACAACAGTTTGAGGCATTTACTATCTCGTCTAAGGAAAGCTTAGAGAAAGGGTATGATAGGTTCCAAAAACTCCTATCACAATTGGATGCCCTTGGTGCTGGTGTGTCAGATGAAGACGCAAATCACAAGTTTTTTTGAGGTCCCCTTCCTCCTGCGTGGACAGTCTAGCCATGACAAGTGAGAACGAAGAAAGAATAGTTGACACACTGTCCAATAGATGATTTAACAATAACTCTGTGTGTCTTTGAACAAGACCTCTAAAAGACAGTCAACTCTTCCCTTACAAATATGATAATGTTGCTTTTTCTATCACAAGCCAAAGCCTCTTCCAGCTAGTACAAATCCAAGCCACAGCTCAGAAGTTATAGTTCTTATACCACTTCCTCTTCCAAAGCAACAACAACTGCAAAAAACTACCTGTTCCTTGCATGATGAAGTTACCCATATCATTTCTAGCAATAAATGCTGATGATGTGGATTTTGAATACATGAAGACCTAGATCAAATTGATGATCTAGGATTTTGAGAAGAAATAGATATAAATTAGGGACAGATTGCTATGACTGCCATAAAGAATTAAGAAGTTCTACAGAGAAATAGGCAGAAGGCCAAAGATGAATGGAAAATGCATGTGGCATTTGATAAGAGAAAATCTTGAATGTTTTCAAAATTCCACAATATTATGGCATTTTTGCCAGGGAAGTGCAAGTTTAAATGTCAAAGGAAGGTAGCAGGCAGGAAGCAGGTAGAGGTCAGGATTTCAAGCCAGTGCGAACTGAAAAGGAAGCCTTGATGACCATTGATGAAGGTCAGATCAATTGGGTAGAGCAGACTACAGATGAGGAACTCAATCATGCTCTAATGGCTTTCACTGTGAATAATGAGGTATCCATGTGCTCTAAATTGTGTTTAGATTCATATAATGCCCTTCAAGCTAAGTATGATGAATTGCAATCTGAATTTGGTGACCAAGAAGCTGCCTTAACTGCCCATAAGCTAGCTGTTAAGAAATTAGAATCTCAGCTAAGAGCCTCCCACAAACAACAATCTTCCTTAACTGAAAAATTAAATTTTCAAGCCAATCAAATTTTTGAAAAAGATGAAAAGCTGAAAAAGTATAGAAGAATAGGAATGAAAGCTGTCAAGGACAAAGATGCCTTACAAAAAATTGTTGATTCTTGGTTTGCATCTTCTAAAAATCTTTGGAAGCTAATTGATTGTGGGATGAGCTCAACTGTTAAGATAGGTTTAGGATATGGCATCCAATCAAATGCTGAGGTCCTAGGATATGAGGAAGAAATAAGTAGAGGTATTTTTGCTTTTAGGGAAACAGATGCAGGAAATTATGACATCCCACTATACAGCAGATTTAAACAGGTAGAATATAAAGGTGTCCCCCATCCTCTTAGTGGTGGAATATAACCCTGAGGGAACAGAGGACATAGATGATTCTGGTGTAAGATGTATGGTAAATATGGGCCTCAACCTCAATCTCCTAGTCCTACTGAGTCTGATGCTAGTTCCACTGTTTACTCAACTTGTCAATCCAATGACAGTGTGGGGAAGCAGGAGCTTAGCCTACCACGAATCAGTCAAATGATGACCCTATCCATGACCATATCCTATACCTTCCTAATTGAGCAAGTTACCATTGCACCCAAAAATGACTCAACCACAAGTGCCTAAACTCAAAACAGACAGATGACCCGAGTTGTGCACACCCGCAATTAAAAACTCCTTAGGCAACCAATTAGGACAAAAGTGACTTCCTCACCTATTCCTTCAAATAACAGAACAGAAATAGAATCCCGTATGGAAAAGAACTAGGTGACAATGGAATTATCTTGAAAGAAAACCATGTTTTGCGTGTGGAAGTCTTAGTCACTGATTAAAGGCGCGACTCGTGACAATTAATGAGAAGAAGATTGCAAGGGAAGCTCTCTTCAGAAGCCAAAGGTGTTCATCCTAATGTTGCTGCAAGCCACAAGCCAGCCTGGACTAACACTAACAGGGTGAATAAAGCAAATCAGTTCACTCCCAGACCTGTAAATGGTAGACCCAACCTTAGTACTGCTTGCAAAACTATTAAAACTGGTAGGTAAAATGTTTAATACTGGTCATGGAAATGTTAATTCTGGTAGTGTGCATGTTAATTCTGGTACTGAAAATTAAGTCTGGTAGTTCTAGATTTAATACTGGCAAGCAACATGTTAATTCTGTGAAGTGTGCATTGTTAATTTTGGTACTTGAAATTAAGTCTTGTAGTTCTAATTTTAATACTGGCAAAGCAAAATGATAATTCTGGTAAGTGTGCATGTTTAATTCTGGCACTCACATTTAAGTCCCTGGTAGTTCTAGATTTCATACTGCAAGCAAAATGTTAATTCGGTATTTGCATGTTTAATACTACAGCTAAGTAAATAAGACCCAGTATCAAACCAGACTTCAAACAAAACCAGCCCTAAAACTTTCCACAGGATGAAATCTTAACAGTCCAAAGAAATGTATTTTTCAAAACCAAGCTCATTCACCTGTAAATAAACACTTTTTTTCAAGAGAATAAAAAGCACACAAGTCAAATAAATATGCTGTTAAGGGCAAAATAGGCACTGCTGTTAAGACCTCAACAGGTTGTGTTTGGAGAAAAGTAATACCACTCTCCAATACCAATGGTGGACCAACCCCTGATTCAAATGTTAATGTTTCTGAGTGCACAGGCAGACCCAAAGCCTGGTGAAGGCCTGGGTCCCAAAAGAGAAACTAAACTCTTATTGATTGTGCAAGGATCATCCTACTGAAGCATATGGTGCATATAGGAATATTTTGATAGTGGATTTTCTGGCCACATGACTGGTAACCAGGGCCCATCTTGAAAGATTATTAAAACTATCAAAAGAGGGATCTGTTAGCTTTGGGGAAGTAAAGGTAGTATCCATGGAAAAGGTACAATTATATTAGGAAATATAGTTTTTGATGATTGTGGCTTTTTTGTGAGGAGAACTTGGACTTTTTAATCTGCTCTCCATAATCTCAAGATAAAGTATAAAAAGTTAAATGTACTTTTTAACTGAAAAAGAGTGTTTTGTGGGTGTCCTCTGACTTCAAGATGCCTGATGAAATCCAGGTCCTTCTTAAAGCTCCTAGGCCACACAAACATGTATACTTTGATATGAAAAAAAATGTTGATTCCTCAAAAGAATACACCCTGTTTATTAGCAAAAGCCTCATCAATGAAGCTAAATTATGCAACAGGAGGATAGGTCACTTAATTCAAAAACTTAAAATAAACTTTCAAAGGAAATCTAGTTAGAGGGTACCTCCAAGAGTCTTCAAAAATGACCACACTGTGTTGCTTGCCCAGAAGGGAAAAGCGAACACAACGGCATCCTGTAAGGCCAAGATTGGAAAGATATGTGACCACCCATTACACACCTTGCATATGGACTTATTTTGGACAAACCTCTGTGAGGGAGTCATCAACCATGCAAGTATTGTCTAGTGATTAACTTGATGACTGATCAAGGTTTTGTTAGTATACTTTCTAGCAAAAAAGGATGAACTAGTGACAATCCTTAAGACTTTTATAAGACATGATAGAAAACCAACTTAATCAAAAAGTAAAAACATTAGAACAGTAATGGGACATAGATTTAAAAACAGGGTTATGCTTGGAGTTCAGTGGGGAAAATGGCATAAACAGAGTTTAGTAAATGCTATAAATCTCATCAAAATGGGGTTGCTGAGAGAATGAATTGGTACCCTTATAGAGGCTGCCTAGGACTATGCTATCTGACTCAAACCACTTACTACCACTTTTTGGGCATACGCAGTCATACGCTTGCTATACCGTTAACAGAGTAAGGATGACCAAGCCTAAAAAAAAACTCTTTAGAGCTTTTGTTTGGCCACAAACCAATCCTTAGCTACCTAAGACCATTATGGGTGCCATGGTTACCACTTCTACTACTCTTAGCCACTATGGAAAGTGTGATGAAAAATCTGATGATGTATTTCTGTTGGTACTCTGTAAACAGTAAAGCATTTAGGGTTTATCATATATAACCAAAAAGAGTTGCAGTAAACCATCATGTCAACTTTCTTGAGGAAAAACCCATGTAACAGGGAATAGGCCAATAGGGTGGATGTTTTGCGAACTTAGACTATCTTACAGACTCTATTAACTGATATAACCTGTGCTCTTTGAAAATCAAGCTAACCCTGCAGGTTCAAAAGAGGTCATTGATATTGATGTGCAGACTGAGGAGGCTGCAGACCTGATGGTGGTTTCTTCTACATCTCTAACTGAAGCAACTAGAAAAGAAGCTATTTCTGAAAAGATTGATAAAAAGAAGACTCACTCCACAAAGCAGCCATAAGGACATAAGATGAAAATATGGATAGAACTAGTAGAAGAGGGTAGAAAACAAGCCTCTCCTTTCCGTGACATGCCTTCTACAACCAATAACCAAGTCAGACTCTCTGATGACATTATGATGACCCTTTAGAAAAGAGCTGGATTGCTCTTGAGAGCTTTGCAAGCACTTAGACCATACCCTACAGCAGCACCTACCAGTACTAATCCTGTTAATACTGGCAGTGATAATCTTAATACTGGTTTTGAGGAAGTTACTCCTGGCAATATTGAAGCTATCTCTCCATGTGCTGATCATGAAGAAGAGGTCTTCTCTGATGCAGATGATGATGAGATGCCTGAAATAAGGATTTTTGATAAATCAAGTGAAGGTATCTTTGAACAGGCTTCTTATGATGTGATGGGATTATTACTGATTTCAACAATTCTACCCAGATGAGGTAGATGTCAACCACAAACCACAACGAACTCTGAGGATTCACCACTGCTTATCCTCAAAGCAAATCCTAGGAGAACCAATACCCCGTTCAGACTAGAAGCTCCTTTTAAGTAACAGATTCACTAAGTTTCATTCTCTAGTGAGCATACATACAACAACAGCAAAATAAGCAATCCTAAAGATCAACAACATGATCTTTTGCTTTGCTTTTTTTTATCTCAATCTGAACCAGGAAAGTCTCAAAGCTCTTGAAGATGAAAAGAATGGTTGAAGCTATGCATAGGAAGAACTGTTGTAGTTCAAGCTTCAACAAGTATGGGTCTTGGTTGATTTACCAATGTTGAGCTAAGGTGATCGGTACTAACTGGGGTAGCACCAGGAACAAAGAAGGATAAGAGGGGAGTAGTTTGTCCAGAAACCAATGCAAGGCTGTAGCTCAAGTCTCGTAGCAAGAGAAGGGATTGACTATGAATGAAGGTTTTATGCTCCTGTAGCAAGAATAGAAGCTATCAGGTTGTTGTTTGGCCTTTGGACCATCATTTAATGGGGTCGATAGTCTACAAATGGGATGTTTAAAAGTGCTTTTTCTGTAATGGCACTATTGATGAAGAGGTTTATGTCTCACAACCTCCTGGTTTTGTGATCCTGATCATGCCTAACAAAGGATTTATAAGGTGGTCAAAGCTTTAGTATATGGATTGCACCAAGTCCCCTAGAGCTGGTATGCTTACTTTTGTCAACTTTATCCCCTAGATCAGCATGGATACAAAGGGGCACCATTTGACAAGACATATATTCATTAGAAGAAACCACAAAGGATATCAATGTTGGTTCAAGTGTAATGTTGATGACACATTTTTGGATCTACCAACAAGTCCATGGTGTGATGAGTTTGAGTTTTTGATGCAAGCAATATTCAAATGAGTTCCAAGGGGAACTTACAATTTTCCTAGTCACAAGTCAAGCAGAACAAGGAGGAACTTATATCTTCAGATAAGTATGTAGCTGAGATACTCAAGAAATTTGCTCTTATGAATGTCAAAGCTACCATCACTCCCATGGAGACCAAGTTGCCTTTGACAAAGGATGAGGAAGCTTTTGATGTAGATGTACACTTGTACAGATCTATGATAGGTTCCCTCATGTACTTAACTGCTTCTAGACCTGATATTATGTATGCAATATGTGTTTGTTCACGTTTTCCCAGGTAACTGTCCAAAGACTTCTCTCTCAATACTGTCAAGAAGGATCTTCAATAATCTCAAGGGCAAACCAAACTAGAGCTTATGGATCCTATGGAAATCACCCCTAGATTTGGAATCATTCTCTTGATCGTGACTATGGTGGGTTCCAACCTTGACATAAATCCCCAACAGGTGGTTGTCATTTCTTGGTCCAAAGTCTAATCTCATTGGCAATGTAAAAACAGACTATTGTAGCCACTTCAACAACCAAATCTGAATATGTAGCTGCTTGCAAATGCAGTGGATAATGTTAGGTTCAAAATCAATTGTAGGACTATGGTTTCAACTTCATGAATACCAAATCCACATTGCGTAATGAAAGACACAAAACTGCATTGTGGGAAACCCAGTTATCATTCTAAGACCACACACATTGAGATTCTCACCACTTCATCAAAGATTGATATGAAGAATAAAGCTCATAATGTGGAGAAAATTCACACAGACTTAAATGTAGCTGACTGTGTTGACCAAAAACCATTTGATGGACCACAGTTTAATTACTTGGTGGTTACAATGGGTAGAATCGAACCATAGCAACATTCAAGGGGAAGGCTTAAGATGTATAGTTTTTGTTTAATTCAGGTAGCTAAGTAATCCTTAATACTGTTAGTCACTAACTTTAATCCAAGTATTTAAGTTAGGGTTACTAACAGATACGGTGTCATATTAACACTGGAAGTTATATACTGGTAGTGAGGTTATATTAAATTGTAGGTTAATAATACAGGTAGTAAGTAGAGTTAATTCGGGTAAGTTAGTTTTTCCTTAATTCTGTCCTATACAAATTTTGCAATATGTTTTTCTTTTGTTTTAGTCAAATATTTTTGCAGGCCATAGCTCTCAGATGCAAAGGAGGATAGTTAAATTCTGGGTTTGAAAAAAAGAATTAATTCGTGTTGACAATACTTAATTCGGTTTGACCAAATTAGAGTCTGGTATGTAAATTGTTTTAATACTAGGAAGTCTTTATTGTTAATTGCTGGTTGCGGGAATTTGACTTTTTCCTGTTTGTATCACTAAATAATATGTTTACCGTTAGAGATTTTACGAACGAGGGAAGGGCAAAAGCGTCTCCAAATAATAACTATTTTAGTCCACAACAGAAGTAGACTATAAAATAGATAAAGTTTGATTCTCTTTCATACATATCTTTTTTAATGCTATCTTTTGCTTTTGCAAAGTAAAAATTTATTCTAATAAACAAATAGTCAAGAGTTCAGTACCAGCAATCTACAATTTTCTCCTCGCAAAATCAAAACCCAGTATCTCCATACGATCGTCACATGGCACAATTAAAGTATTGTGACAACACAATCCTAAGTAGGGTTTATTGCGCAACCCCTGACGAAAGTACAAGGTTTTGCTAAGATAGTAGACTTCTTCTTCGAGTTCATCAGACTCAGGTAATGCTTTAACTGCTAATCCACCTAATCATATGAATTCCTCTATTAAACAATTTTGGTAAGTGTCTAACACCACAGTCTCAACCGCTCGGGTCCTCTAGAAATTAGAGCACCAACAATTGATACCATCAATAACGATACACAATCTCTGATGCTTCAATGAGGATTCACTTCAATAGATGACGCCACAGGAATACATCAATGTTGCAAATGCTGACCTTTTTGAGGGACATGGGCAAATTGGGTATCCTACTGATGGAACCTTTACCTTTTGGAAAAGTTTCTTCACACCCCAATGGCATTTTTTAGTCCACCATCTTTTACACTGTATAAGCTCTAAAAGTGTGTGATGGATCATGTTGGTTGCAATTAATTGCTACGGTATGCTTTGACCTGTCAACTCCTCTGGTAGAGTTTTAAACTTTTCTAAGCTTATTTGATGGTATGGTGTGCAAATTTGAAGAGCAAGACAAAAGTTTTAATGTAACCTACCCCGTTTTCTTCTGCAAATAATTTGAATATTCAACAGAAAACAAAACCCCTTTTTTTTTATCTTTGTTTTATCTAGCTGTGAGCCTGACCAAAAAGATCTTTGGGAATATGAAAAGGGGTTTTAGGGGGGCACCAAGACCTTTATTGCCTTCTATGTTACTTGTTGCTACTAACCCTAATGCAGGACAATAACATGCTATTGTGGCTCAATCCCAACCCTCTTCATCAACACCTCAAGCACCTACACCACCACCTATCCCTACACCAACACCACCACCTATCCCTACACCAACACCACCACCTATCCCTACACCAACACCACCACCTATCCCTACACCAACACCACCACCTATCCCTACACCAACACCACCACCTATCCCTACACCAACACCACCACCTATTCCTACACCTACATCACCACCACCACCACCACCACCACCTGAGACTGAACCTACAACAGATGAGCACATCTATGAGGATAATTCTTCCTGTCCACCTCACTTTAACCCACCCTCTCAAGAACAGGCTCCCAAGTTACATGCCTTGCTTCAAGCAGTTCCTAAGGTTGATATCAAGAATTGACTAGCCTGGAAATAGGATCACAGAACAAACCAAGCTAACATTGGAAAATGCCAATATGACGCAAGTCAAGAAGGTGAAGAAGTTTGGAATGGCGGTTTATGAAAAGGATGAATTTGGTTTTGACAAATTCAGAGGAAGAAGAACATGAGGCTCAAGGGAGGAAAAGTCAAGATCAAGATGATCCTCAAGATTCTTTAGTCCAAGGACTGGTTACTCCTCCTACAACAAAGGTAAACACTTCAGGGGAGGAACAAGTGGAAGAAATAAGTCCAAACACTCTGAAGCAGCCAAAAACTCTCTCAAAGGTTGCCTCTTTAAAACCAAGGGCCATTGACAAGGGAAGGAATACAAGGAAAAAAAAGAGACTAAAGGGAAGAAAAGTAATCTCAAGCTTGGACTTACAAGAAGAGGTTGATGATGTTGCTGACAGTCAATACTGCTGTGAGGTAATACTAGCTGTGAGGAAGTTAATACTGTCAGTGAAATTAATACTGGCAGTATTAAACTAATACGGTATTAGAGCAAGCTAGTACTGTTGGTGAAGATAAGGGACAAAGAGAAGGGAAAGCTCCTATGCTCAGTGAAGAAACTCCAAAGAAGTCAAAGGAACAAATGTTACAAGAAGAAGCTAGCCTTGCAGAAGCAATAAATTGGGATTCCTTACAAAAAGACTAGGAGGCTAAGCAAGATACATTTTTGGAAACTCTCTAGCACAAAAAATTTGCAGAAGAAGAAGAGTAGACTGAGGCAATAAAAAGAAGAAAAGCCCAAGTATAATTTGAGGCTCAGCATTATACATAATGAAATGGGATTTTGATTAGAGCAGAAAGCTGAAGCTAATGCAAGTTGTTCAAAAGAGCATGCCTGGAAGTGAACTTCAAGAGTAAGATTTTTGCTAAGAGAATGGTGATCTTGTGAATCGAAGAAAGAAGGTTTTTTTGCTGAAGAAAAGAGCCAAAGCTAAACGGAACAATCCCATGACCCTGATCTCAGCTGAAGACTTATATATGAACAACTGAAGAATCAAGGACATGGAAGATAAATTAGCTGAGTAAATTGAGTTTTGAGAAGTCCAAGAAAGAATTTGACAAACTTTGAAACATGGGTGGGGGGTGGCATGGTTGAGTCCTTTGCTCCATAATTTTGAAGCTACAAAGACAGTTTGAAAAGATTTGGTGAAGAGCTTCAGACTAAGACTCCAAAGAGACTGAAAGAAGATAAAGATGATGAAGCAAAGGATGATGAACCAACAAAGAAGTCTGGAAAGAGAAGAAAACAGATACTTAAAGGAAAGAATGCATACAATCCGGATAAGAATGACTCTGAAGATTCAGACAAGGTTGGTGAGCAAGAAGAAACTGTCACAGGTACTGAAACTCCTATTAATCCTGTTCCAGTAGCAATGAAAACACCTAGTGTAGCTACCTATAAGATTATTAAGCAAGGAGAAAAAGGAGTATATCAAATTGTGTTAGGGACAGATGCGGAACAATATAGATATAATTAATTTGGTGCCATGATGACATCTAATCTAGAGAATACCTTACTGAACTGTATAGGATTGTGATGAATAGATATGGAATGGATGGGCCAGAGGATAAGTTAGAAAAGGGTTTTTGGACATGTTTAAGAATTATGTTTGAAGAACCTCTTAGCACAGATTCTATATGGAGTGAGATAGGCATCAAAAAGATTATAGTTGGAGATACGATAATACTTGTAGGGTACATTGTTAGAACTTAGAATCTATGGATGTTTTACATGTTAGGTCTGATATAAAGTATCCAGTAACTGCTGAGGAAATAAGACACACTATGGTGAAAATGAAGCTTTTGATGGAAGATGAATGAGATTGCATATGATTTGTTGAAAATGATGGAAAAACAGCTGGAAATAGAAAGTATGAAGTATGTATAGGTTTAAAACCTAGGATAGAAGATGAAGAAAGGATAACACTGTGTGAAGGTGCTATGCACAAAACACAAAACAAATGGTTTATCAGTTCAACCATGTCGTAACCAACATAAGGACTCTATTCAAGAAGCAAACGGCGTCCTAGGTAAATACCTCTTATCCGTTCTATGGTTGAACAACATGCAAATAAGTTGTATGGTTTTAACACACCATATCTGTTAAAGTGAAGAGTTGGACTAGCCCACAGTTTTAAGGCTTGTGGTAAAGCAGTAGGATAAAACCATAACTAGTCCATAAGATTATGGCTTATGGTAAAGACCAATTGCAAATCCATATTAGATGGTTGACACTTTACCAAAAAGTGGATGGTATGTCAACTCACCAAGTTTTATGTACAAAGAGTTGACATGGTTATCAATCTACCATGGAATTTACCTTTTCTAGGTGCCAAAGGATTGACTAGCCCTGAGCAAACGGCTACAGGTAAAGGCATATCAAATCCGTTTGATAGCTCTGGCTTGAGTGGGGTCTGGTTCTGGGGCGCTGTAATCGGGTTTGCCAAAAACCATATGGTATTCAACTCACCAATGTTTCAAGTACTGAGAGTTGAAATGGTTTTCAGTTGACCATGGACATATACCTTTCTGGTGGCCAAAAAACTGACTACTCCAGAGTTAATGGCTAACTGGTAAAGAGACAGCAAATCCATTTAAAATTTTCGATGATTCACCTCTCACAGATTAACACACTGGAAGTTGATAGAATAGAATGAAACTTTATGATTTTATGTACAGAAATGTCAATGTTGGCTGATAACAATTGGATTAATGAATAGCTTTGCAGGCTAGTTGCTGCAAGATTTAAGACTTAAGAGACATATTATTTTGAAGACAGAAGTTCAAGACAATCCTCTAAAGCCCAAGGTGAAGCTTAAAGTATTTAAAGATCAAGAATGTTTTGAAGGAACTTGAAGTTCATGAATGAAGATCAAGTTAGGGGAGGATTGTTAGGAAAATATTGTAAACAGACTTAATACTGTTAGTATTAAAGTTAAGTCTGTTACGTTTTTATAGTTAGTATTGGATATCTGATAATTAATTACTCGTTAGAATAAGAAGTATAAAGTCTGGTAGAGTAACTTAATCCGCCAGCATTTACCTAAGTCTGGGCAGTAAATAAAGTTAATACTGCTTGGTCAGAGATCAAAAATGGTGGAAATGGGTTGTTTCGGGTAGTATTTCCACTCGTACGCCTTGTATCTTTACTCCGGGGCTTCAATTCTTCAGGGATTCGCTTCTTGAACTTCTTTAATGATCCTAGGATCATATGGGAGCAAAGTATTGCT
The DNA here is from genome assembly GCA_026074375.1 of Tanacetum coccineum. NCBI lineage: Eukaryota > Viridiplantae > Streptophyta > Magnoliopsida > Asterales > Asteraceae > Tanacetum > Tanacetum coccineum. The sequence continues at coordinate 18,536 of BQNB010026373.1, read as the reverse complement.
GCCTTATGGGTTTGAGAAAGAAGAGATGTGGTGCGAGTTTGAATGAGCTATCTAAGGTCCTATTTATAGTAGTTTGAAGGTATCAGGAGTAAGCAACACTTAGAATCTATTGAGATACATGTGTAAAAGCTAGCTACTGATGTGTTGAAGCTATACCATGAGTTGTGGAGGTCTAGAGGCTAAAATGATGATGTGGACACCCTAAAAGGCTGTCACGGCTATTGTGGCTTAAAGAGAGGAGATGTGGAGTGAATTTGGACCAATGAAAGGTTTAAGCAGGTGGGTAAGCTGCTTGGGGGAGTCTAGAATCTGTTCATGGTGGTATTTGTACATGGGTGGACTTGGAAATGGGTCAAAAGAAGGTAAGAATGCGTGCGGGTCTATTTTGGGTTCGACTAGGGTTTTCACAAGTTTTCAAGCTTTTATTTCATGTGTAATGATTATGGATGATTGAATAAAGTTCTCAAGGTCTGAATTAATAAGTGTCATTAGGATTTAGCAATTGGTTTGGGTTTAAACGGGTTTAAAATGATGAAATGAGGTCGCGGGTTCACATAGGGCTCGTTTAGGGTTTTCTTGACTTTCTTGGCTTATATTTCATACATTCTTGATTGGGAATGATGGAATACTGATCATAGGACTTATATAAAGGATTATCAATGAGGTTTGATCATTGGTTTAAGTTAAAAAGGGTTGAAATTGAAAGAATAAGCCATGAGTTGGATTAGGGTTTATATTGGATTCATTAGGGTTTTCTAGGATTTGATTTCTTGCACATTGCTAAGATAATGATAAATAATGATTTGTAAACTCATATCATGAGTTTACAATGGCTCTTGGTTGATTGTTCGGGATTAAAATGGTTAGAAACGAGTAAACGGGTCAAAGTTACATTTAGTGCACAATTAGGGTTTCTTGGATTCGTTTCTTGTATAATTGAAGTAGAATGATGAAATGATGATTGAACATGATTGATAATGTTGTAAATTAAGTTATTACAACTTATTTGGGTATTGGTTTAGGTTTATAATGGATAAAAACCAAGAAACGGGTCATGGTTTAGTATTTTGCTCGGGTTAGGGTTTCTAACTTTTGAATTAGGGTTTTGAGTGTAAATATGTGTATGAAAAAAGTTATGAACTAGATAATAGGGTTTAAACATTGTATATTGAGTGGAGCTTGTTACATAAGTGGTGGTGAAGAAATTGGAATGAAAATGGAGGTAAAACGGCTATTTCAGAGATCATGCTTAATGACTTGTACATTGTGCTTTGAAAACTTGTACTTGACTTGGAGGGAGTTTATATTTCAAATGAAATGTTATATTACTTGTATATATGCTTTAGTAGCTTGTACATTCACTTTAGATATTAACCCTTCATGGAATTAGGGTTTAGAGGTATACGATAACGGTTTAAAGCCTGTTTTGATATAACGTTGCGAATGGTACATTATAGGAATAATGTACTTTGTAATAAGGATATGATGATATTGACTTGACATATTGTGATGTTTGCTTGACATATATGAAGACAGGATTGCCATAGATAGGTTGTGTGAGCTCGTCTACTTTAGTTATGCAAATTACATTATATATTGAGATATTGATAATGCAAGTAATGTAATAAAGCGAAAAATTTCCAAGTACAATTGTGACCATAGTAAAATAGGTTGATGAAAATTCTTGGGTTGTTATAGCAGATCCCAAAGGGAATGGTTGTTTTGAGTGTGGAGCACCAGGGCATTTCAAGAGAGATTGTCCGAAGTTGAAGAATAAGGATGGAGGGAATGGGGATGCACAAGGCTGGGTTTATGCAGTTGGGAATGCAGAGAAGAGAGGGAATGCATCGGGAAACCCGGAGTCCAATGTCGTCACAAGTACGTTCCTCTTAAACAACCACTATACATCTATCTTATTCGACACTGGTGCCGATAAATTTTTTATATCTACTGCATTTAGTTCCCTGATTGACATTGTCCCAACTCTATTAGATAATAGTTATGATGTCGAATTAGCTGATGGGAAAATAGTCAGGATAGGCACTATTATACGAGGTTGCACTCTAAATTTTCTTAAAACCATTCCGTTAAATAGTACTAATGCTCGTAGAATTAGGTAGTTTCGACGTCATTATCGGTATGGACAGGTTAAGAAGATGTCACGCCGTGATCGTGTGCGATGAGAAACTTGTTCAAATCCTCTAGGGATGAAAACCCTTGACTTTTTCATTGGCAATCACAAGTAGCAACGGGAGAGAATCTCGGTTGACAGTTATCTCATATTCAAAGGCTCAAGAGTATATGGCAAAAGGATGCCAGGTCTTTTTAGCGCAGATATCCGCCAAGAAAGATGAGGACAAGTCAAAAGGAAAGCAACTCAAGGACGTACCTATCGTCCGAGATTTTCCTGAAGTGTTTCCCGAGGACTTGCTAGGTCTTCCTCTAGCTCGACCAGTGGAATTCTAAATCGACTTAATTCTAGGAGCCGCACCCGTAGCTCGAGCACCTTATCGATTGGCTCCATCCGAAATGAAGGAATTATCGGAACAATTACAAGAGCTTTCCGACAAAGGATTCATAAGGCCTAGTTCCTCACCTTGGGGAGCCCCGGTCTTATTCGTCAAAAAGAAGGATGGGTTATTCAGGATGTGCATCGACTACCGTGAGTTAAATAAACTGAAAGTGAAGAATCGTTATCCACCGAAGGATCGACGATTTATTTGATCAACTCCAAGGATCCAGTATTTATTCGAAGATAGATCTGAGATCGGGTTATCACCAGCTTAGAGTACGAGAGCAAGACATTCCAAAGACGGCAGTATGGACATTACGAGTTTCAGGTCATGCCATTCGGGCTAACAAACGCACATGCGGTATTCATGGACCTCATGAACCGAGTATGCAAGCCTTACTTGGATAAGTTTGTAATTGTCTTCATTGATGACATTACTTATTTTATTCAAAGGCGAGAAAGGAAAACGGAAGAACTTCTTAAGGACATTTAGAGTTCTTAAGAAAGAGAAGTTTTATGTACAGTTTTCAAAATGTGAATTTTGGATTTTAAAAGGTACACTTCCTTGGTCAGTCATGTTAGCAGAGGTATTTCATGTGGACCAACCAAGTTAAATGGGTGAACTATTATCAAAGATTGGGCATCTCCTAAGACACGAACGGAGATCGCCTTTTTAGGTCTTTGCGGGTACTATCGGAAGGTTTCATTGAGAGATTTTCGACGATTGCTAAACCAATGACAGAGTTCCGCAGAAAGGTATCAAATTTGATTGAGGGTGAAAAAGGAAGAGAACCCGTTTCAATAATAAAGCAGAAGTAGTCAGTGCGCCAATTCTGGCACTTTACCTGAAGGAAGACTGGAAGGCTTTGTGGGTCTATTGTGTGCTTCACACAAGGCTTAGGCGATTTGTTAATGCAAGGAGAGGAAGGTGTTCGCCTATGCTTCTCGACAGTTACTAGTTCATGAGAAGAACTACCACACTCTGATCTCGAACTTGGATCGGTAGTGTTTGCTCTTTAAAGCTATGAGACACTATTATGTGGAACCAGATGCACCGTGTTCACCGACCATAAAAGCCTACAACACATTCTCGATCAAAAGGAGCTTAACATGAGGCAACGCCGTTGGCTAGAATTGCTAAGTGACTACGATTGTGCATTCGTTATCATCCAGGGAAGGCAAACGTAGTGGTGGATGCATTGAGCCGTAAAGAACGGATTGAGCCACTGCTGGTTCGAGCCTTAGTTATGACAATTAGCTTGGATCTTCCCAAACGAATTTTATAAGCTCAGATCGAAGCCCAGAAGTTAGAGAATCTTGTGAATGAAGATGTAGGCGGTATGATCAGAAAGGACATACCCAAGGAAAGGTTGGAACCACGCGCCGATGGTACTCTATGTTTACACGGCAGGAGTTGGTTACCTTGTTATGGAGACTTAAGATCCGTGCTATGCACGGGGGGGGGGGGGGGGGGGAGCATCTCCACAAGTCAAAATACTCTATCCATCCCGGTTCTAAAAAGATGTACCAAGATGTGAAGAAACTATATTGGTAGCCTAATATGAAAGCGGACATCGCCACATATGTTAGTAAATACTTGACATGTGCAAGGGTCAAGGTCCAACACCAAAGTCCATCAGGACTGTTAGTACAACCAGCAATACCCAAATGGAAGTGGGATAATATTACGATGGATTTTATCACCAAACTTCCTATGTCGTCACAAGGTTTTGACACCATCTGGGTGATTGTGGATCAACTTACGAAATTAGCTTACTTCTTGCCAATAAGGGAGAATGATCCATTGGACAAGTTGGCAAGGTTGTACTTGAACAGGATAGTAGCAAGACACGGGATACCTGCTTCAATTATCTGTGATCGGGATGGGAGATTCACATCAAATTTCTAGAAATCATTTCAGAAAGCTTTGGGTACAAATGTAAGTATGAGCACTGCATATCATCCAGAAACCCGTGGCAGAGCGAGTGAACTATCCAAATTCGAGGACAGCACAGTGCTTGCGTGATCAATTTTAGCAAAGGATGGGTTAAACATTTGTCATTGGCCGAGTTTTCATACAACAACAGTTATCACGCTAGCATAAAGGCCGCACCTTATGAGGCACTGTATGGTCGAAAATGTTGATCACCGGTGTGTTGGGCCGAAGTTGGAGAAGCTCAACTGACTGGTCCGGAATTGATCCAAGAAACAACAGAAAAGATCGTCCTGATCAAGCAAAGGATGCAAGCTGCTCAGGATCGACAAAATAGCTACGCTGATCAGAAGCGAAAGTTGATGGAGTTTGAAGTTGGGGATAAGGTTATGCTCAAGGACTCACCTTGGAAAGGGGTCGTACGATTCGTTAAGCGAGGAAAGCTAAACCCGAGATATGTCGGACCTTTCAAGGTGTTAGCCAAAGTTGGGAAAGTTGCCTACAAGCTGGAACTTCCCCAAGAGTTGAGCAGAGTTCATCATACTTTCCATGTGCTAATCTAAAGAAATGTTACGCCGGCGAACCATTAGTCATGCCGTTAGAAGGAATTCACGTTGACGATAAGCTCCAGTTTCTGGAAGAACCCGTTGAAATCATGGAACGGGAGATCAAACGATTGAAGCGAAGCCGGATACCATTGGTTAAGGTTCGCTGGAACTCTAGGAGAGGTCCTGAGTTTACCTGGGAACGTGAAGATTCGTTCAAACAGAAATACCCATAGCTTTTCACAAACCGGGCTAAGTCATCCACTACAAGGTCTTAAGCTTTGAGGACAAAGCTCTTTTAACGGGTAGAGACTGTAACATTTCTCAATTTCAGGTCATTTTACGACTCCTATTATTCGTCACTATTTATTTTGGTCATATACGTGTTTACTTTTAAATTAACTTTTAAGCCAAATCGCGTAGACTAGAAATAATCATTTAATGTAAACGGTCGTCAAATAAATTAAGGTTTACATTAACCAAGTAATATATAATTATTAAGAAGATAATTATTAACTTTGCGTATTTTATTTTTATTGGTCACGTAAAAGGTTTACGTTTCGCAATAAAATACATTTGGACACACCCCGGAAATACCTAGACTTACCTAGGCTCAAACCAATACCCACTTATAAACCTTAACACAAAAATTAAATCAAAACTTGTGTTACTAAGCCACTATGGCCGGACATGGGTATATAAAACCCATAAACCATTTAAACCATGTGCTAAATCAACTAGAAAAGATCCTAATACCTTCCTAAGTACATGTACAATCCATGGTTAATTAAAGCATGTACTAAATGTCTCCACTTAGCCTAAATACACAATGGTTAATAACCATTTGAGCCCTTTTCTTCTCTTGATGACCGCGGCAACCACAACAACATATACACATCATGAGATCTTTAAAATCCTAGTAAATCTTGTACTTATATCATGTAATTAAGATGTGTACTAAGTAGATTAACAAAACTATGTCCAAGGAACTAGAAAACATAAAACCACTAAGGCTTGGATCGGTTTTAGTTTGGTTTGTGTGACTAGAAGAGCTAACTAAGCATTTGCCTATAAATACTTGAGCACATACACCATTTTACACTCTTACAAAACTCAAACACTTAAACTTTTCCTCTCTTCTTGTGTCGGACCTTTAACCGCAAACATACACATCCATTTGCTACATTTGAACCCACAACACAAGCTAAGGGTTTATACAAGGAGTGTACAAGGGAGTTACGAGCTAAGGGTTAGCTTACTGTCCCTCACGACACTATACCATTCGTAGTTTAATTCCATTTTAATTTCTAGTCTTACGTCGCGATACATATATGGTATACGTGCCTATTTATGCGTGTGTCAAAAACCTAATAAAACATATGTACAAAATGATTAACGACAAACTAGGGCATAAATGTTTCGTTTATATGAAAACTTGGACACTAACGTGAACAAAACCCTTATACACGAGTTTGAACGAAAACCATACGTGGACTTTTAAGGTAAACACGGCATGATGGCTAAGGAACGTGTATGCGACCTTATCTAACGTGTGCATGTGGCGAACACGACCCCTACGCATGCTAAATAAGCTCACATTGGTTTACTAGCTTGCTAACGAGTCCTAAGAAACACTAGAAAGCAAAATGGGCCCCTTGTAGTCTCGTTAGAACCAAACAAACCACATTCGGGCCCAACAGGCCCAACTGTGGATACCGTAGCTTATAAATAAGCTCATTCGAGCTTATTATGGATTAAGGACTCATTAAATTCGCAAGTAGCAAACGAAATACAAGAGAACCTTAACCGGCTATGAATGGGCCCTTAATACCAAAACTGGCCCAATAAGCCTACCTAGTAGACCCACGGCTTATTTATAAGCTCTACGAGCTTATTAGGAGTCCTACGAGCTTATAGCAACCAACATAGACCCTTGGCACCTTTTAAAAACCAAACGGATTCTTATCAGGCTTGTTAGCCTATTTCCGTGACTAGCCAAAGCCTATAAGCCACCAATAAGCTTTGGCAGCTTATTTGTGACCTTAAATGGCTTATAAGTTCTATAATAAGCCTAGGAAAGCTAACAAACCTTAAGACATCAAGCACAAACCTTTAAAACTCTTATCGGGCTCATATCGGGTCCATTAAGCCCATTTACGAGCTTAATTGCTAAATGAATAAGCCCCACATATAAAACGGCTTGATCAGACCCTAATAAGCCTTATTAAGCTAAGAAAACAAGTTAGAATCAATAAGGAAACCTTAATGGGTCTTGTTATTTACTTTTGGTTAAGTTTAATCAACGAGCCCCATAAGCTCAAAATAAGCTCATTCAGCTTATTAATAAGCCCAAACTGATAGTTATAACTTAAATAAGCTTAATAAGTGCTTTTGTATCTTTGGAAACTAGATTGGACCATTAAAAAGCTTAATGGACCTTAATGGGCCCAATAAGCTCAATAAGCCAAAATAAGCTCGTCTGAGCTTATTTATAAGCTGACACAACTTATGTGGCTTATTGGAGTCAAATGAAACATATTGTCCCTTATTAGAACTTCTTTGGACTAACAATGTGATGTTTACAAGTTTAGGGACTAAATGTGTCAATTTTGAAACTTAAAGGTTTAAAATTGTTAACTCACTCTTTTGACAACTTAAGGGACTGTTTTTGGTCATTCTGAAACTTTAAGGAATATTAGAAACATAGCACTAAAGGTATAAATGTTGGAAAATTGGAGGACTAAATGTGTAAACTTTAAAACTTAAAGGTTTAAAAAATATAAATAGTATATATTTATTAAACTTAGGGGCTGTTTTGTAAGTATGGAAAAACCTAAGGGGATTTTATAAACAAGAGTGATTTTATAAAACACTTAGCGAATTAGACGAATCATATTTGGATATTATACAAGTAAACATACAACTTAATAAATACGAATATTTATTAATAACTTTTATACGTATGCAAGAACGTATGAGATCGTATGCCTTCCCAAGAGCCATCAAGTAATTTCAAATACGATAAACATGTGCACCACCACACAAGTGATAACAGTATATATAAACTAGCAATTTGTTATAGTTTATACATTAAGTCTTTAGCCTAAACTTGTAGACTAAGACTGGCCGTATTTACTTAGGTATTTGACGGTGATTCATACTTGGATTTATATTATCTTTTTCAGAGGACTATTTACTAAGGTGAGTTCATAGCCCTATGTTTTTACAATTATTGAAATGATTTACATCTTTGGGGTGAGAACATGCTTTGTTTTACAAATTGGACGCAAGTGTACATTTTATACAATGATTATGTGTTTGCCTAAGTAGCGATAACCCACTAAGCCCTTTATCATGAACTGTCAATTACTAGGTTGTGAGCGCGAATGTTATAAGTAGATCTATTTGGGATTGACATCCCCGTTTGGGTGAGTAGCGCTCACTGTGCCGGGTTGCCGGACAACAAACGTATACCATGTCGGATTGGGATGTTGCGGGTTAGAACATCATTCACGGGCATTTATTGGCAATTTATTGCATTCATACATGTCGAGCTTCAGTGTCATGAGCTTAGGAAAACGTAATTACTTTTTATGATGTTTGCATTTGTTGCTTAATCATACACTTGGAAATCTTGCGGTCCTACTATTGATTTACATAAACCTATGAATTCACCAACTTTATGTTGACGTTTTAAGCATGTTTTCTCAGGTCAATAAGGCACGAGGTGCAGTAATACATTGGAAGTCAATAATTGAAGAGTCATATTAAAGATTTGGGGTCTTATTACATTTTGGGGACAATTGTTATAAACCGAAATTTATTTATACTGTTGAACAATTTGAAGCCATGAGCTTATGTAACAAACAAGTATTTTGTTAATCCAATGTATCTTTTTCAAACGACACGTTTAGTGGTCGTTCTCATATCTTGTGCTATTGATATATGAAGTAACGCCCTCGGATATACATTATATATCGCTGCTACCCAGATTTGGAGGTGTTATAAAGGGTATCTGTTATTGTGATTAGTGTAACATTTCTCAATTTCAGGTCAGTTTACGACTCCTATTATTCGTCACTGTTTATTTTGGTCCGATACACGTTTACTTTTAAATTAAGTTTTAAGCTAAATCGCGTAGACTAGAAATAATCATTAATGTAAACGGTCATCAAATAAGTTAAGGTTTACATCAACCAAGTAGCATATAATTATTAAGAAGAAAATTATTAGCTTTGCATATTTTATTTTATTTTGGTCACGTAAAAGTGTTACGTTTCACAATAAAAATACATTTGGACACACCCAAAAAATACCAAGACTTACCTAGACTCAAACCAATACCCACTTTTATTCCTTAAACACAAAATTTGATAAAATCTTATGTTATTAACACTTATAGGCCGAATGTGGGTAGTTTAAACCCACAAACCATTCGTCCATGTGCTTATATCAATTAGAAATCCCTTAATGATCCTTAAAGGTACATGTACATCCCATGGTTAATTAAACTTGGTACTTAATGTCCCCTAGCTAACAAATACACAATGGGTAATAACTCATTTACTTCCTTTGTGCATCTTGATGTCGCGGCTAAGCAAGAGACACACACACAAACCATAAGATCTTTATATCTAGTGTAATCTTGTACTTAGATTGAGCAATTAAGGTGTGTACTTGGTGGGTTTAACAAAACAATGAGTAACCAACTAGAAACCCTAAAAACTACTTGGATTAGGGCACGGTTTGGGTTCGTATGTGACTAGGAAATATAACTAGCCTCGTTGCCTATAAATACACACTCACATCTTACCATTTAACACTCTTGCAATTCACAAAACACTCAAACAACTAATCACATACTTGTTTCGGGTCACAAACTGCAAGCAAACACTCCCATCATCTCCTTTGAACCCATAAACGACACTAAGGTTACTTTAACAAGCACATAAGGAGGTACACGAGCCAAGGGTTGGCATACATTGGGTATACGATCGGGTATACGCTTAGGGTTAGCATTCCATACGTCCAATACTCGTCAACCAAGTCGCTAAGACCCTTTGTAAGTCATGTACTAAACTTATACGTACTCGTATCGTACATTCTTCCTTTATTTGCTAGTCTTTAATCATGTCAGTTTGTAACTAACGAGTTCATGTGAACAAATATGTGCATGAGACAACCAAGCATGGTTCACGCACATATATATACTCGTGTGCTACTTGTGTGGTGCTAAAACTTAATAAAACGTGTAAGACATTATTTAATAACAAGCTAAGGCTAAGTGTTTTCATTTAAAATACAAGTGTAAGAACCAACATGGACACCAACACGTACCAACGATTTTCACAAAACTTATACGTAAATATTTCGCGTACACTTAATAGTTTGGCTTAGGTAGGAGTATATAAGTCGCTTAAACAATTGCATGTGACGGACTCGACCCTCATATAAGCTAAACAAACTCATTCATGATTGCTAGGGCTATTAACGAAATCCTAAGAAACACCAAGGAGCTTAATGGGCCACTAGTGGTCTCGTTTAAACCAAGCAACCCAAAGTTAGGCCCAACAGGCCCAACAGCCCATTAGTTAGGGTCCACGGCTAAACATTAAGCTCACATGAGCTTATTGAGGGATCGAAAGGGCTTATGGAACCTAGTATATAAACAAACACCATAAGAAACCACATCGGGCCTTAATGGACCTCGTGGTCATTAGCGAGGCCCAATATGGGCCCAACAGTCCTAATAAGCTCAAAACAGCTTAATTATAAGCTCTACGAGCTTATTAAGAATCTTACAAACTTATTTGAAACTAATATGGACCCTTAGTATGTTTAGAACCTAAACGGATCCTTAAATAAGCTCGTTAGCCCATTACAGCGAACCATAAAACCCATAAGCCACAAATAAGCTTCGACAGCTTATTTGTGAGCTTAAACAGATTATAAGGATTGTAATAAGCCTAGACGAGCTAATGGACCTTAGAGAATTAAGCCCAAACCCTTAAAACACTTATCGGGCTCACATCAGGCCTAACAAGCCCGTTAACGAGCTTAATAGCTTATTTAAATAAGCCATACCATACAAGCAGCATAGATAGAACTATAGGTGCTTATTGAGATGAGAAAATAAGTTGGAATACGTGGTAAAGACCTTTTTCAACCTTTCGGGTTAAGATCATTGGGCTATCAAGCCCAATAAGCTTAAATAAGCTCACCCGAGCTTATTTTTCAGCTTAACAGTTTTATTTAAGCTTAATTAAGTCAAATAAGAGCTTATGTGCTTATTTGATCTTGATTGGACCATTTATTAGCTTGATGGGCCTTAACGGACCCAATAAGCCCAATAAGCTCAAATAAGCTCATTCGAGCTTATTTATAAGCTGCCAACGGCTTATGTAGCTTATTGGAGTTAATAAAACCTATTGTCACTTGTTAGATCTTACTTGGAGTTAAAATGCGATTTTTACAAGTTAAGGGACTAAAAGTGTCAATTTTGAAACTTAAAGGTTTAAAACTATCAATACACTATTTTAGAACTTAAGGGACTGTTTTGGTTACTTCTGAAACTTTAGGGATTTATGGGTCATATAAGGACCTAAAGTGTAAACTTTGTAAAGTTGGAGGACTAAACATGTACAAGTGAAAACTTAAGGGTCTAAAGTGTAAATGTTACATTTTCATAAACTAGAGGGACTGTTTTGTAATTATAGAAAACCTAAGGGTATTTTATAAACAAAAGTGATTTCATAAACACTTATCATATCAGACGAATTACATTCGAATAATATACAAGTTAACCTACGATTTAATAAATACGAATATTTATTAATAACATCTATACGTATATACTAGAACGTGTGAGATCGTATACCTTCCCAAGAGCCATCAAACAATTTCAAATACATTAAACACGTACACCACCACACAAGTGATAACAGTATATATAAACTAGCAATTTATTGTAGTTTATACCTTGAGTCTTTAGCCTAAACTTGTAGACTAAGACTGGCCGTATTTACTTAGGTATCTGACGGTGTGATTTCATACTTGGATATATATTATCATTTCCAGAGGACTATTTACTAAGGTGAGTTCATAGCCCCATATTTTACAATTATTTAAATGATTTACATCTTTGGGGTGAGAACATGCTTTGTTTTACAAATTGGACGCAAGTGTACATTTTATACTATGATTACGTGTTTGCCTAAGTAGCGATAACCCACTGAGCCCATTATCATGAACTGTCAATTACTGGATTGTGAGCGTGAATGTTATAAATAGATCTATTTGGGATTGACATCCCCGTTTGGGTGAGTAGCGCTCACTGTGCCGGGTTGCCGGACAACAAACGTATACCATGTCGGATTGGGATGTTGCGGGTTAGAACATCATTCACGGGCATTTATTGGCAATTTATTGCATTCATACATGTCGAGCTTCAGTGTCATGAGCTTAGGAAAACGTAGTTACTTTTTATGATGTTTGCATTTGTTGCTAAATCATACACTTGGAAATCTTGAGGTCCTACTATTGATTTACATAAACCTATGAATTCACCAACTTTATGTTGACATTTTAAGCATGTTTTCTCATGTCAATAAGGCACGAGGTGCAGTGATACATTGGAAGTCAATAATTGAAGAGTCATATCAAAGATTTGGGGTCTTATTACATTTTGGGGACAGTTGTAATAAACCAAAATCTTTATTTATACTGTTGAACAATTTAAAGCCATGAGCTTATGTAATGAAAAAGTATTTTGTTAATCCAGTGTATCTTTTTAAAATGACGCGTTAGTGGTCGTTCTCATATCTTGTGCTATTGATCTATGAAGTAACGCCCTCGGATATACATTATATTCCGCTGCTACCCAGATTTGGGGGTGTTACAGATTGAGCTATGGATGTGGGTTAGCATTGCGGATCTTCAGTTGGGTAAGAACGAGCAGACAAAACTGGGATAGTACTTAGTTTTGGGTTCTTGACCATATTGCTAGGTAGTGCTCCCATTATTCGATCGGTGATGGCCTTCAACACAGTGTCGATTTTGTTGGTCATCTCGCTTTGTTGTTGTTTGAAATCGGCTTCAAACTTGGATAGTCTAGCGTCTTGAGATGCCATGAAGTTGGACACCAATCCTTCAAGGTTTGATTGATTGTTAAAGCTTCGAGGATTGTTGTTGAAAGAATGGTTT